>RXON01005029.1:0-132145 GCA_009667805.1 Leptobrachium leishanense
TGAGGTGCTGGGCCATCCCGTGACACGCACAACCTGAATATATGGAGGAGCTCCTAAAAACACACCCCACACCCTGAATATATGGAGGAACCCCTAAAAACACCCCCACACCCTGAATATATGGAGGAGCCCCTAAAAACACCCCCACACCCTGAATATATGGAGGAGCCCCTAAAAACACCCACACACCCTGAATATATGGAGGAACCCCTAAAAACACCCACACACCCTGAATATATGGAGGAACCCCTAAAAAGACACCCGCACACCCTGAATATATGGAGGAGCCCCTAAAATCACACCCGCACACCCTGAATATATGGAGGAACCCCTAAAAAGACACCCGCACACCCTGAATATATGGAGGAGCCCCAAAAAGACACCCGCACACCCTGAATATATGGAGGAGCCCCTAAAAAGACACCCGCACACCCTGAATATATGGAGGAGCCCCTAAAAAGACACCCGCACACCCTGAATATATGGAGGAACCCCTAAAAACACACCCGCACACACTGAATATATGGAGGAGCTCCTAAAAACACACCCCCACACCCTGAATATATGGAGGAACCCCTAAAAACACCCCCACACCCTGAATATATGGAGGAACCCCTAAAAACACCCCCACACCCTGAATATATGAAGGAGCCCCTAAAAACACCCCCACACCCTGAATATATGGAGGAGCCCCTAAAACCACACCCCCACACCCTGAATATATGGAGGATCCCCTAAAAACACCCACACACCCTGAATATATGGAGGAACCCCTAAAAACACCCACACACCCTGAATATATGTAGGAACCCCTAAAAAGACACCCACACACCCTGAATATATGGAGGAACCCCTAAAAAGACACCCGCACACCCTGAATATATGGAGGAGCCCCTTAAAAAGACACCCGCACACCCTGAATATATGGAGGAGCTCCTAAAAACACACCCACACCCTGAATATACGGTGGAGACCCTAAAAGACACCCGCACACCGTGAATATATGGAGGAGCTCCTAAAAACACACCCGCACACCCTTAATATAAGGAGGAGCTCCTAAAAGACACCCGCACACCCTGAATATATGGAGGAGCCCCTAAAAAGACACCCGCACACCCTGAATATATGGAGGAACCCCTAAAAACACACCCGCACACCCTGAATATATGGAGGAACCCCTAAAAACACCCCCCACACCCTTAATATATGGAGGAACCCCTAAAAACACCACACACACCCTGAATATATGGAGAAGCCCCTAAAAAAGCACCCGCACACCCTTAATATATGGACGAACCCCTAAAAAGACCCGCACACCCTGAATATATGGAGGAACCCCTAAAAACACACCCGCACACCCTGAATATATGGAGGAACCCCTAAAAACCCCCCCCACACCCTTAATATATGGAGGAACCCCTAAAAACACCACCACACACCCTGAATATATGGAGAAGCCCCTAAAAAGACACCCGCACACCCTTAATATATGGACGAACCCCTAAAAAGACCCGCACACCCTGAATATATGGAGGAACCCCTAAAAACACACCCGCACACCCTGAATATATGGAGGAACCCCTAAAAACACCCCCCACACCCTTAATATATGGAGGAACCCCTAAAAACACCACCACACACCCTGAATATATGGAGAAGCCCCTAAAAAGACACCCGCACACCCTTAATATATGGACGAACCCCTAAAAAGACACCTACACAATCATACTCAAGAGCTCCCTATTAACATACCTCAATAAGGAATGCACCTGTTAACATGTGACATAATGACTATTTGCTACATATTTATTTTGTGTTAATCTGTATATTTGTGTTTTTAATATCTTACATTGTATTACTTTGTATTTCTGTAACAATTTAATGTTCTTGAACCCAGGACAAACTGAAAACGAGAGAATCTTAATGTATCCTTCCTGGCAAAATCCTTTATAAATAAATAAAATAAAATAAATACTCAAAGCCAGAGTAAAACCACTTCTACCCCTCTCCATCCTATTCCACACACATATACAGTTGCAAAAAAAAGTATGTGAACCCTTTGGGATTACGTGGAGTTTTGCATGAATTGGTCATAAAATGTGCTCTGATCTTCATCTAAGTCACAACAATCTGAAAAACACAGTCTGCTTAAAATAATACAACACAAACATTATATGTTTTCATGTTTTTATTGAACAGAACATGTAAACATTCACAGTGCACGGTGGAAAAAGTATGTGAACCTTTGGATTTAATAACTGGTTGACCCTCCTTTGGCAGCAATAACCTCAACCAAACATTTCCTGTAGTTGCAGATCAGACCTGCACAACGATCTGGAGTAATTTGGACCACTCCTCTTCACAAAACTGTTTCAGTGTAGCAATATTCTTGGGATGTCTGGTGTGATCGCTCGCTTCTTAAGGTCATGCCACAGCATTTCAGGGTTGAGGTCAGGACTCTGGCCACTCCAGAAGGCGTATTTTGTTTTGTTGAAGCCATTCTTTTGTTGAATTACTTGTATGCTTTGGGTCATTGTCCTGTTGCATCACCACATCCTCTGCGGAGCTTCAGTTGGCGGACAGATGGTCTTACGTTTTCCTGCAAATGTCTTGATAAACTCTGGAATTCATTTTTCAATCAATGACAACAATCCGTCCAGGCCCTGAGGCAGCAAGCAGCCCCAAACCATGATGCTCCCTCCGCCATGTTTTACAGTGGGATGAGGTTTTGATGTTGGTGCTGTGCCTTTTTTTCTCCACACATAATGTTGTGTGTTTTTCCAAACAACTCAATTTTGGTTTCATCTGTCCACAGAATATTTTGCCAGTAGTGCTGTGGAACATTCAGGTGCTCTTTTGCAAACTTCAAACGTGCTGCAATATTCTTTTTGGACAGCAATGGCTTCCTCCGTGGTGTCCTCCCATGTACTCCATTCTTGTTTAATGTTTTCCTTATTGTAGATGTGTCAACAAAAATGTTAGCATGTGCCAGAGATTTCTGTAAGTCTTTAGCTGACACTCTAGGATTCTTCTTTACCTCATTAAGCATTCTGTGCTGTGCTTTTCCAGTCATCTTTACAGGACGACCACGCCTAGGGAGAGTAGCAACAGTGCTGAACTTTCTCCATTTGTAGACAGTCTGTCTTACCGTGGACACATGAACATCAAGGCTTTTGGAGATACTTTTGGAACCCTTTCCAGCTTCATGCAAGTCAACATTCTTGATCGTAGGTCTTCTGAGAGCTCTTTTCTGCGAGGCATGGTTCACATCAGGCAGTGCTTCTTGAAACCAGTAAACCCAACTGTTGTGTGTTTTTAAAGGGCAGGACAGCTTTCAGCAACAATCCAATAATATCACACTGATTGGAATCAAGGTTGGCTCACTCCTGGCTTCAATTAGCTCTTGGAGAAGTCATTAGGCTAGGGGTTCACATACTTTTTCCACCCTGCACTGTGAATGTTTACATGTTATGCTCATAAACACATGAAAACATTATAATGTTGTGTTGTATTATTTTAAGCAGACTGTGTTTTTCAGATTGGTTGTGACTTAGATGAAGATCAGAGGACATTTTATGACCAATTCATGCAAAACTCCACGTAATCCCAAAGGGTTCACATACTTTTTCTTGCAACTGTAAATACATAGTCAAACCCAGAGAGTATAGTTGCCTGTATACCACACAATACCATTGTAAGCTCCTATGAGCAGGGCCCTCTACGCCTGTTGTTTCCATCATATGACCACTTATCTCATTCCCTTTGATTATTGTAAAGCGCTGCGGAAACTGTTGGCGCTATATAAATGATGACAATAATAATAGGAAAGACAAACCTGCAGAGTATAGCCAGCGTCATATGCCATGACCTCATTCCACACATACACACATATATACATGAAACCCAGAGGCAGTAAGTCAGGCACCACGTGAAAATGTTGTGTGTTCTTGGTCTCATGAGTTTTTCAGACAAGACGTCACGCATTCGATCCCTGGGATTCCCTGCGCGGCTCGTGTCCTGCCACATCCTATATGCCCAGCAAAGAAAGAAGCCCTCTCACCGCATGTAATGTGCCCCCCGCCCGTTCATATGCCTGTGTCACGAGGGACCTAAGATGCTAAGGAGGCCAATGTGGGTCAAAGAGATGCGGTGCCCCTGGGCCTCTCCTGCCGGGGAGACGAGAACCATCATGACACAGGGCCCTGTTTCCATTTGCGGGATCTGCCTTCCAACGCGTCCGTGTGGGGTCATTATGGACTGATTGCAATTCAGGACCACAGTCACCCTGTTGCTGCTCGGTCACTTGTGCACCTTCACTGAATTCATAACTATAACACCGACAACCGGGAAAACCTCCATGTACCTCTTCCCAGAAAGAACTTAATAAATAATCATTAATAAATGCGAAACGCGTCCCCACTCCTTCCCTGCAAACACTGGATGAATAAAAGCATGTCCCTGCATGAGGTGAAATGCATCAGACCATTGGACCTTTACATTGTATCTGTGAAACGCGTCCCCACTCCTTCCTTGTAAACACAGGATGAATAAAAGCATGTCCCTGCACGAGGTGAAATGCGTCAGACTAAGGAACATTTACATTGTATCTGTGAAACGCGTCCCCACTCCTTCCCTGTAAACACAGGAAATAAAAGCATGTCCCTGCACGAGGTGAAATGCGTCAGACCATTGGACCTTTACATTGTATCTGTGAAACGCGTCCCCACTCCTTCCCTGTAAACACAGGATGAATAAAAGCATGTCCCTGCACGAGGTGAAATGCATCAGACCATTGGACCTTTACATTGTATCTGTGAAACGCGTCCCCACTCCTTCCCTGTAAACACAGGATGAATAAAAGCATGTCCCTGCACGAGGTGAAATGCGTCAGACTAAGGAACATTTACATTGTATCTGTGAAACGCGTCCCCACTCCTCCCGTAAACACAGGATGAATAAAAGCATGTCCCTGCACGAGGTGAAATGCGTCAGACTAAGGAACATTTACATTGTATCTGTGAAACGCGTCCCCACTCCTTCCCTGTAAACACAGGATGAATAAAAGCATGTCCCTGCACGAGGTGAAATGCGTCAGACCATTGGACCTTTACATTGTATCTGTGAAACGCGTCCCCACTCCTTCCCTGTAAACACAGGATGAATAAAAGCATGTCCCTGCACGAGGTGAAATGCGTCAGACCATTGGACCTTTACATTGTATCTGTGAAACGCGTCCCCACTCCTTCCCTGTAAACACAGGATGAATAAAAGCATGTCCCTGCACGAGGTGAAATGCGTCAGACTAAGGAACATTTACATTGTATCTGTGAAACGCGTCCCCACTCCTTCCCTGTAAACACAGGATGAATAAAAGCATGTCCCTGCACGAGGTGAAATGCGTCAGACCATTGGACCTTTACATTGTATCTGTGAAACGCGTCCCCACTCCTTCCCTGTAAACACAGGAGGAATAAAAGCATGTCCTGCACGAGGTGAAATGCGTCAGACCATTGGACCTTTACATTGTATCTGTGAAACGCGTCCCCACTCCTTCCCTGTAAACACAGGAGGAATAAAAGCATGTCCCTGCATGAGGTGAAATGCGTCAGACTAAGAACATTTACATTGTATCTGTGAAACGCGTCCCCACTCCTTCCCTGTAAACACAGGATGAATAAAAGCATGTCCCTGCACGAGGTGAAATGCGTCAGACCATTGGACCTTTACATTGTATCTGTGAAACGCGTCCCCACTCCTTCCCTGCAAACACAGGATCAAAATAAACAAAAGGAACACTTGGTCTGCTCCACGTTACTACACGAGGTGAAATGCGTTGGGCTACTGGACTGTTACAATATAAACGTGTGTTCCTTGTAACATTATATCCCTGATCTGCACGACTTTCATGCGACTAAAACACCCTGTAACGATGCGCCGGCGGTTACTGTGTGTTTGACGGAGGTGTGACGGTGAGCACCGGATTCGCTTCTTGCCTCCGGTACCCGAGTGAACCCGTCATGACGTTGATCTTGGTATTTCGACGGTCAGTTGAGAGTTACATCAAATTCTCTGTTATTATCTGAGGAACCTCAATAAAAGGGGGATAAAATGATGGAAACGTGGGATCGGGTCCAGAAATGAGGACTGGGCGTCCAAAGCAGGGACACTTGGGATGTATAAACCCATCGATGGCTGCAAGAAGTGTGCGTTCCTCCCCCCTGCTCGCTCATCATCCCCCGTCCTCCTCCTTGGCCTCAGTTCTCTTTCCAGTAAATAATCACAGAATTTAATGACAAAAACAAACCTAAACCTGAAACTGGCGCAACGAGCCGGGGCTTTCCGGTGGTTTCCATGGCAACTCACCCCTGAATTACCCCATAAATGCTTGTAATAGTTTCTCCATTTGCTTTTTTAAGGGTAAGGTTTTTTGCGCCCACTCGGTACCCGCCGCCTGCGAAAAGTAATGGGTTGTATGACAGTGCCCCCCCCCACCCCCAACATGGCAGGAATCCCGATCTGTGCGGGTAAATGAGCTAATAAAGCGCGGCGTTGGGCATAATGCGCCTCTTGTTCTGCCGCTCTGCGCTGGGTCTCAGATCCCCTTCACAGGATGAGCAGCGGCGACTTTTCACCCCATCCATTTAAAGCGAACCCAGGCACCCCACCGGGCAGAGTGAAAGGGTCCGCACAGCCCAGGCAATTAGCCCGGCAAGTCGCCCTTTGTACCCACAATAGCCGGCCACGTGTCTGCCCAGCGGACCATCACGCACATAATTAAACAACACGCTCGGCCTCAAAGCCGGCCACTCCTCGTACTTTTGTTCGGGGCAAATCACAAAAGACACATTAATGTCTGAGAGCGGCGTGATGTCGCCCCAAAGGGTAACGTGATGGGACAGAAGACCCCCTTCCGTTAAGATGTATCAATTATCAAGGTACAATGTTACTGTCAGATCCCGGGAAACCAAGAGGAACGTTCCATCCCAGAACTGAGGCCGATTTAGGGGTTTATCGGATTAACGGGAATTTCTATAAAAGAATTCTATGATTCGGGAATTTATCAGATTTTTTTCTTCCACAAATTTACTAAAACAAATAAAATTTCTTAAAAGATAAATTTAAGAAACAAACTCTTTTCCTTAATCATTCATCAACTGAAGCTCTCTCATGCTGCCAAGCCTTGTCCTCAGAGCTGACAGTCCCAGAGCAGTCTATATACCTCACGTGTCCTTATTTAGGTGGAACAGTCTCTATATTTTGATGCACTTCTCATCCCCCTGACCTTCTTTCGACCCTAACGCCCCTCTTTAGAGTGTTTAATCCAGGGGTCAAGTCCTGGGAAAATAGTGAGGGAACTCACCCACGAATTCCACAACCCCTATTAACTGAAGAAAATATATATATCACGAGTATAGCAGTGCGTGTGATACCATTTTTATTGAGTTAACTTTACATTTAAAAGACAAGCTTTCACGAGTGTAATCTCTCCTCTTCAGGTCTGGAAGCTATACTGATCCGTGAAAGGTATCACTACGTACAGGTATACTCGGGATTTTGGCAACTGGACTAACGCGTTTTATATATAATATATATATCACATACATATATATATCTATTCAGGCACAGACCCCCCAGAATTACATACTCAGCACTGGACCCCCCAGAATAATATACACAGCACTGAACCCCCAGAATAATATACACAACACTGAACCCCCAGAATAATATACACAGCACTGTGCCCCCAGAATAATACACACAGCACTGAACCCCCAGAATAATATACACAGCACTGTGCCCCCAGAATAATATACACAGCACTGAACCCCCAGAATAATATACACAACACTGAACCCCCAGAATAATATACACAGCACTGTGCCCCCAGAATAATACACACAGCACTGAACCCCAGAATAATATACACAGCACTGTGCCCCAGAATATATACACACAGCACTGAACCCCCAGAATAATATACACAGCACTGTGCCCCCAGAATAATATACCAGCACTGAACCCCAGAATAATATACACAGCACTGAACCCCCAGAATAATATACACAGCACTGAGCCCCCAGAATAATATACACAGCACTGAACCCCCAGAATAATACACACAGCACTGACCCCCAGAAATATACACAGCACTGTGCCCCCAGAATAATAACACAGCACTGAACCCCCAGAATAATATACACAGCACTGAACCCCCAGAATAATATACACAGCACTGAGCCCCCAGAATAAATAACCAGCGCTGAGCCCCAGATAATATACACAGCACTGTGCCCCCAGAATAATATACACAGCACTGAGCCCCCAGAATAATATACACAGCACTGGTTTTATGGATATATTTTCCCCAGGTCTCATGGATATTATTGCCCCCGGCAGCTCAGCTCACCTCTCTGTGGGCCCGAAATGATGCAGGCCGCCGCCGCACATTGCCGGTGGCCGCGTGCTTCCTGCTAGAACGGCCGCTGACAGGAAGTGCAGCCACTCGCCTGGGATCAATGAAACAGCCAGCCGCGATCTCCAATACTCTTTATATTTGGGGGGTGTGTGTGCCTTTAGTAGCTCCTCAATGTACTTGGGGCACACAGACATCTTTTTAGGGGTTTCTCCATATATTCAGGGTGTGCGGGTGTGTTTTTAGGGGCTCCTCCATATATTCAGGGTGTACGGGTGTCTTTTTAGGGGTTCCTCCATATATTCTGGGTGTGGCGGGTGTCTTTTTAGGGGTTCCTCCATATATTCAGGGTGTGCGGGCGTCTTTTTAGGGGCTCCTCCATATATTCAGGGAGTGTGGTGTCTTTTTAGGGGTTCCTCCATATATTCAGGGTGTGTGGTGTATTTTTAGGCGTTCCTCCATATATCAGGGTGTGTGGGTGGTTTTTTAGGGGTTCCTCCATATATTCAGGGTGTGCGGGTGTCTTTTTAGGGGTTCCTCCATATATTCAGGGAGTGTGGTGTCTTTTTAGGGGTTCCTCCATATATTCAGGGTGTGCGGGTGTCTTTTTAGGGGTTCCTCCATATATTCAGGGTGTGTGGGTGTTTTTTAGGGGATTCTCTATATATTCAGGTGTGTTTTTAGGGGTTCCTCCATATATTCAGGTGTGTGTGGTGTCTTTTTAGGGGTTCCTCCATATATTCAGGGAGTGTGGTGTCTTTTTAGGGGTTCCTCCTATATTCAGGGTGTGCGGGTGTCTTTTTAGGGGTTCCTCCATATATTCAGGTGTGTGGGTGTCTTTTTAGGGGTTCCTCCATATATTCAGGGTGTGCGGAGTGATTTTTAGGGGTTCCTCCAATATATTAAGGGTGTGAGGGTGTCTTTTTAGGGGGTTCCTCCATATATTCAGGGTGTTTGGGTGTGTTTTTATGGGCTCCTCCATATAGTCAGGTTGTGCGGGTGTGTTTTTAGGGGCTCCTCCATATATTCAGGGTATGGGGGTGTTTTTAGGGGCTCCTCCATATATTCAGGGTGTGGGGGTGTTTTTAGGGGTTCCTCCATATATTCAGGGTGTGGGGGTTTTTTAGGGGCTCCTCCATATTCAGGGTGTGGGGTGTTTTAGGGGTTCCTCCATATATTCAGGGTGTGTGTGTGTCTGTTTAGGGGTTCCTCCATATATTCAGGGTGTGCGGGTGTCTTTTTAGGGGTTCCTCCATATATTCAGGGTGTGTTTTTAGGGGTTCCTCCATATATTCAGGGTGTGTGGTGTCTTTTTAGGGGGTTCCTCCATATATTCAGGGAGTGTGGTGTATTTTTAGGGGTTCCTCCATATATTCAGGGTGTGCGGGTGTCTTTTTAGGGGTTCCTCCATATATTCAGGGTGTGTGGGTGTGTATTTTTAGGGGTTCCTCCATATATTAAGGGTGTGAGGGTGTCTTTTAGGGGGTTCCTCCATATATTCAGGGTGTTTGGGTGTGTTTTTATGGGCTCCTCCATATAGTCAGGTTGTGCGGGTGTGTTTTTAGGGGCTCCTCCATATATTCAGGGTATGGGGGTGTTTTTAGGGGCTCCTCCATATATTCAGGGTGTGGGGGTGTTTTTAGGGGTTCCTCCATATATTCAGGGTGTGGGGGTGTTTTTAGGGGCTCCTCCATATATTCAGGGTGTGGGGGTGTTTTTAGGGGTTCCTCCATATATTCAGGGTGTGTGTGTGTCTGTTTAGGGGTTCCTCCATATATTCAGGGTGTGCAGGTGTCTTTTTAGGGGTTCCTCCATATATTCAGGGTATGGGGGTGTTTTTAGGGGCTCCTCCATATATTCAGGGTGTGGGGGTGTTTTTAGGGGTTCCTCCATATACTCAGGGTGTGTGTGTGTCTGTTTAGGGGTTCCTCCATATATTCAGGGTATGGGGGTGTTTTTAGGGGCTCCTCCATATATTCAGGGTGTGTGGGTGTCTTTTTAGGGGGTTCCTCCATATATTCAGGGTGTGTGTGTCTTTTTAAGGGCTCCTCCATATATTCAGGGTGTGGGGGTGTTTTTAGGGGTTCCTCCATATATTCAGGGTGTGTGGTGTCTTTTTAGGGGCTCCTCCATATATTCAGGGTGTGTGGGTGTGTTTTTAGGGGTTCCTCCATATATTCATGGTGTGTGGGTGTGTTTTTAGGGGCTCCTCCATATATTCAGGGTGTGTGGGTGTGTTTTTAGGGGTTCCTCCATATATTCAGGGTGTGCGGGTGTGTTTTTAGGGTCTCCTCCATGTATTCAGGGTGTGCGGGTGTATGACAGAGCTGCACAGCAGTGAGTTTATAAGTCACTGTAAGTCTTTTCTGTTGTTGTAAATGACATTTTATTGACATAGATTGTGACATCATATAAAAGTTCTGGGAGTGGCCTGTTTTATGGCCCCGCCTCCAGCGCCATTCTCTGAAACGTAAGCAATCATATCTAAATGGTGATAATGATAATTTTTACATGTCGGGTTGTCGTAGCGTTTTATATATTCAGAGTCTCCCCTGGATGTGGAATCATGGAAATATCCGCGCCGCGTCCAACGAGCCGCCTGCCCTAATCTTTTTAGCAAATCTCAGGCCGTGGCTTTGTTTCTATTCTCCCACGACATTGTGTTCTCAGCAGGCTGGCCTGTTATTTATTTATTTATTCCCCCAAATGATTATAAAACGCGTCCTTTTCGGGGGGGGGGTCCATATGTATCCATACCATTCCCATGAACATATGAAACGAGAGCCGGCGCTGGCGATTGGCGGCCGCTCGCTCTGGTCACATATTGATTGCATCTGCAAAGCACTTATGGTTAAGGGAAGTGAAGATCTAAAAGCCCAGGCTATCTCAGGGGGGCGGCTGGCCGTCCGCCCGCCCCTGGTAAAAGGGTCTAGCTCTGCTAATTCTGCCTAATGCAGCACTAATAGCTGGGAGCCACTCAGGGGCCGCGTCGCAGATACAGGCTGCGCACTAAAACGCAGCTATTTAAGGCTCCATCATATGATCCCACCTGCAATAAAGTAGAATATTAAAAAAACACCCAATAACGACAAAAACCTGAAAATATCACAGCGCCCAGAGGAGAACAACCGAGTGAACCCCAGGATGGCTTAATCACCCAAAAAACAGTGGTCATTACAACAATCAGCAATGTGTGGGGGGATGGGGTTATTAAAGCATTTTGGGTAACAGTTACAGGTATTTATAAAGCATTAACAAGTTCCGTAGCGCTGTACAATGGAAGAGTCAGAATAACAAATATACATACAATTAAAACACATAGAACAGTAGGAGAGACGACCCTGCACAAGAGCTTACAATCTGAAAGGAAAGGGGTGACACACTAGGTGACAGAAAATAGCAGAGTATTTGTAGTGAGGGTGTGTGTATTCTGTGAGCAAGAAATGTATCAGACATTCTATAAGAATCAAAGTATAGAACAAAAGTAGATACAGTGAACCGTCTGACAGCAAAGGTGGGAGAGGAGAATATATTGAAACGTGAAGAATAGTTATTTATTTATTTCTTTATTTCTAAAGGATTTTACCAGGAAGGATACATTGAGATTTCTCTCGTTTCAGTATGTCCTGGGTTCAAGAGCATTGAAGTGTTACAGTTACAGAAATACAAAGTAATACAATGCAAGATATTAAAAACAACAACACAAATATACAGATTAACAGAAAATAAATATGTAGGAAATATAGACACTATGTTACATGTTTACAGGCGCAGTCATTGGAGGGATCAGCCAAATGACAAATGATTTAGGTAAACTAAAAAAATGGTCGGAGTTGTGGCAATTGAGTTTTAACGTGGATAAGTGCAAGATAATGCACCTGGGACGTAAAAACCCAAGGGCTGAATATACAATATTTGATACAGTCCTAACCTCAACATCTGAGGGTTGGGATTTAGGGGTCATTATTTCAGAGGATCTAAAGGTAAGTAGTCAATGTAATAGAGCAGCAGGAAATGCTGGCAGAATGCTTGGAAATGCTGGCAGAATGCTTGGTTGTGTAGGGAGAGGTATTAGCAGTAGGAAAAGGGAAGTGCTCATGCCACTGTACAGAGCACTGGTGAGACCTCACTTGGAGTACTGTGTGCAGTACTGGAGACCATATCTCCAGAAGGATATAGACATCTTAGAGAGAGTTCAGAGAAGGGCTACTAAAATGGTGTACGGCTTGAAGGAGAAAAGTTACCAGGAAAGGCTTAATGATCTTAACATGTACACGCTTGGAAAAAAGACGAGACAGAGGAGATATGATAGAAACATTTAAATACGTAAAGGGAATCCACAAGGTAGAGGAAGGGAGTATATTTAAAAGGAAACAAAGTAGCAAAACAAGAGGACATAGTCGTAGATTAGAGGGCAAAGGTTTAAAAGTAACATCAGAAAGCATTATTTTACTGAGAGGGTGGTGGATACATGGAACAGTCTTCCAGTTGAAGTGGTAGAGGCCAAAACAGTAATTGAATTTAAGCAGGCATGGGATAGGCATAAGGCTATCCTAAACAAAAGATAAATCCAGGTAAAGTATCCATGTAATTGGGCGACTAGATGGGCCGAAAGGTTCTTATCTGCCGACATTTTTCTATGTTTCTATGTTTCTATGTTTCATTCTGTATATAGTCACTGTCTTACATGTTTACAGGTGCATTCTGTATATAGTCACTGTGTTACATGTTTACAGGCGCATTCTGTATATAGTCACTATGTTACATGTTTACAGGCGCATTCTGTATATAGTCACTGTGTTACATGTTTACAGGCGCATTCTGTATATAGTCACTATGTTACATGTTTACAGGTGCATTCTGTATATAGTCACTGTGTTACATGTTTACAGGTGCATTCTGTATATAGTCACTGTGTTACATGTTTACAGGGGCATTCTGTATATAGTCACTGTGTTACATGTTTACAGGCGCATTCTGTATTGAGTGAGGTATGTTAATAGGGAGCTCTTGAGTGACTTAAGACTGGGGGAAGATTTGATGGCGTCTGGGAGGTTATTCCATAATTGTGGTGCTCTGTAGGAAAATGAGGATGGAGCCGCTGTCTTTTTGTATTGTGGTATTGCAAGTAAGGTGCTGGTCCTGGATCGGAGGTTATAGGATGAGGGAACTGCTGGGGGAAGCAGTCTTTTCAGGTAGGGTGGCAGCTTCCCAGAAAAGCTCTTAAACACCAGGCTGGAAAGGTGAAGGGTGCGTCTAGACTCCAGCGACGGACAGTTTAGTTCTTTTAACATGTCACAATGGTGGGTCATGTAGTTACATTGTAGCACAAAGCGACAGAATGAGTTATACAATGTAGTAAGTTTCTGAAGGTGTGTTTGCGGGGCGGCTGCATACACTACATCTCCGTATTCAATAGCCGGCATAAGCATTTGTTGTACAATCTGCTTTGTTACCGCGGGGTTCAGGCAGGATTTGTTTCTGTACAGGGCACCTAGTTTGGGGTAAATTTTAGATGAGAGTTTTTCGATGTGGGGGCCAAAGGATAGATTAGGGTCCAACCACATACCTAGATGTTTGAGAGAAGTGACTGTGGTCAGCGTGCCATTTGATTTTGTCCTGACACATAGATGGGGTGTTTGCAATTTGTGTAGTTTAGGTTTTGTTCCAAAGAGCATCGTTACAGTTTTGTCAGTATTTAAAAAAACGTTGTTGTGTTTGATCCACTTTTCTACCTCTGTGAATTGTTCTTGCAGCACGGCCTCCAGCTGTGGTAGATCTGGTTTGCTGGTATAGATTACGGTGTCGTCTGCGTACATGTGTACAGTTGAGGCTTTGCAGATGTTAGATCATTTATGAATATTGTGAATAGCAGGGGGTCGAGTATCGAGCCGATATAGTGTAAAGACTCCTTATACATCCCAAATATATGGAGGAGCCCCTAAACAGACACACGCACACCCTGAATATATGGAGGAACCCCTAAAAATACACCCACACACCCTGAATTTATGGAGGAGCCCCTAAAAAGACACCCACACACCCTGAATACATTGTGGAGCCCCTAAAAAGACACCCGCACACCCTGAATATATGGAGGAGCTGCTAAAAACACCCCCACACCCTGAATATATGGAGGAGCCCCTAAAAAGACACCCACACACCCTGAATATATGGAGGAGCCCCTAAAAACACCCGCACACCCTGAATATATGGAGGAGCCCCAAAAAATGCACCCACACACCCTGAATATATGGAGGAGCCCCTAAAAACATACCCGCACACCCTGAATATATGGAGGAACCCCTAAAAACATACCCGCACACCCTGAATATATGGAGGGACCCCTAGAAAAGAGGAACATTAGGGGAGAAGAGAGATACACTATAACCTCAACCATCCCCTAACATGACACACACTATATTCATTCTTTCGCTAAAAATGCATTTTATGGTATTTTGGGGTTTCAGGGGTTTATTAATAAGAATGAAAATATTTATGATTTTACATGTAATCACTTAGAATCAGTAAAAATGAAAGATATGTGGCCGCTGCGGGGGTTGATTCTCTGTTTACATAAATACATTGTTTATCTTTTTACGTTATTTCTAGCAGCGTGAGAAAGCTGTGATAATAAGTGATTTACACTTCATTTTGGCATTTTGGATGTAGATGGAATCCAGCGTGATGTACAGTAAAACAATGAAGTTACTGAAAGCCCCCCCCCTGCACCCCCCCCCCCACTCACTTTCCATTCGTAAAATCAGTGAGTACATATCTGTTTACTGAGTAAATTGTGATGATATCGTCCGGCAGGAATAGATGCGAGCGCCCGGCACGCCACGGTTCAACAGACTTTTAAAAGAAAACAAGTTTGTCCAAAGTGGAAATTCTTGGGGGGCGATGATTAGGTGAATGGAAAGTCCACGGCGCAATCAGTTTATTGGAGCGTCAGAGATCAGAGCCAACAATGGCGGCGTGGGGATCGATCTGCGGCATTTCGCGAACATCAGGGTTTATGTGATCTGAAACCCAGCACTTAAGGCTCCGGGGGCTGCGGAATATGTGAAGGCAAAACCCCCCCAAAAAACTAGGCACGTAGAGAAAACCTTGAGCTAAAACACCAAATCCACAACCCTAATGGAGAGACGAATTCCTGGTGATTTCCGATGAGCAAAGTACACTCCCCCACGCATTTTGGATGTTTCCATCTCAAACCTAACAGCATTTCCCATGATGCTCAGCCTTAAGGCGTGTGTAGACCTGGAATATCCAGGACGCCTCGATTATACATCAGTCTCCTAGATCTATGCAGCAGTGTTACAAAGCGGACCCCAACGCGTTTCATCTCGCAATCTCTGGTAAATCTCTCTGCCTCGCTCTGCGACTGACGCTTAGTGATTCAATGTTACCATTATCGATATCCATCAGGTTCTGCAGCCTCTGTGTCAGGTCCGTGGCTCGTTCTCACCATAAAACATTCAGCAATGTCCACGCCAGGGCAAATATCTAGATCCCACCATGGTGGAAAAGGTCGGGGGCCACAGTGATCGATAAAGGGCCCTTTCTGACTTATTGCTCCCTTATCTTGTCTGGAGGGGGAGGGGATAATGCGGATCATAATATAATATGTCGCCCCTCATAGTAAGTTAGGATTTTATTACACGGATGGAGGCAGATACAATTAGTGATGTGTTGGTGATGATGCAATAATACAGCAACATAATGTAATGATATTTATAAACAGTGTTACATTATATTTATAAAGAGAATGTGAAGTAAAGGAAAATACTAAAGCAAATAAACCCAGATCCATAAACAGGAGGAAAACAACGTGACTGGGAGCGACCGGACAGATACCGGTACAGATACCCGAACAGATACCCGAACAGATACCCGGACAGATACCCAGACAGATTCCGGGACAGATACCAGGACAGATACCCGGACAGATACCGGGACAGATACCGGGACAGATACCAGGGCAGATACCCGGACAGATACCCGGACAGATTCCGGGACAGATACCAGGACATATACCCGGACAGATACCCGGACAGATACCCAGACAGATACCAGTACAGATACCCAGACAGATACCCGGACAGATACCCGGACAGATACCGGGACAGATACCAGGGCAGATACCCGGACAGATACCCAGACAGATACCAGTACAGATACCCAGACAGATACCCGGACAGATACCCGGACAGATACCGGGACAGATACCAGGGCAGATACCCGGACAGATACCCGGACAGATACCGGGACAGATACCAGGACAGATACCCGGACAGATACCCAGACAGATACCCGGACAGATACCCGGACAGATACCCGGACAGATACTAGGACAGATACCAGGACAGATACCGGGACAGATACCCGGACAGATACCGGGACAGATACCAGGACAGATACCGGGACAGATACCGGGACAGATACCGGGACAGATACCAGGACAGATACCGGGACAGATACCGGGACAGATACCGGGACAGATACCAGGACAGATACCGGGACAGATACCCGGACAGATACCAGGACAGATACCAGGACAGATACTAGGACAGATACTAGGACAGATAACGGGACAGATACCCGGACAGATACCCGGACAGATACCGGGACAGATACCGGGACAGATACCGGGACAGATACCGGGACAGATACCAGGACAGATACCGGGACAGATACCCGGACAGATACCAGGACAGATACCAGGACAGATACTAGGACAGATACTAGGACAGATAACGGGACAGATACCCGGACAGATACCGGGACAGATACCAGGACAGATACTAGGACAGATACTAGGAGAGATACCGGGACAGATACCCGGACAGATACCGGGACAGATACCAGGACAGATACCGGGACAGATACCAGGGCAGATACCCAGACAGATACCAGGACAGATACCCAGACAGATACCCAGACAGATACCGGGACAGATACCCAGACAGATACCCAGACAGATACCGGGACAGATACCCGGACAGACACCGGGACAGATACTGGGACAGATACCGGGACAGATACTGGGACAGATACCGGGACAGATACCGGGACAGATACTAGGACAGCTACCGGGACAGATACCGGGACAGATACCCGGACAGATACCAGGACAGATACCAGGACAGATACCAGGACAGATACTAGGACAGATACCGGGACAGATACCCGGACAGATACCGGGACAGATACCAGGACAGATACCGGGACAGATACCAGGGCAGATACCCAGACAGATACCGGGACAGATACCCAGACAGATACCAGGACAGATACTGGGACAGATACCAGGACAGATACTAGGACAGATACTAGGACAGATACCGGGACAGATACCCGGACAGATACCGGGACAGATACCGGGACAGATACCCGGACAGATACCGGGACAGATACCAGGACAGATACCGGACAGATACCAGGGCAGATACCCAGACAGATACCAGGACAGATACCGGGACAGATACCCGAACAGATACCGGGACAGATACCAGGACAGATACCGGGACAGATACCAGGGCAGATACCCAGACAGATACTAGGACAGATACCGGGACAGATATCCGAACAGATACCGGGACAGATACCAGGACAGATACTAGGACAGATACTAGGAGAGATACCGGGACAGATACCCGGACAGATACCGGGACAGATACCAGGACAGATACCGGGACAGATACCAGGGCAGATACCCAGACAGATACCAGGACAGATACCCAGACAGATACCCAGACAGATACCGGGACAGATACCCAGACAGATACCCAGACAGATACCGGGACAGATACCCGGACAGACACCGGGACAGATACTGGGACAGATACCGGAACAGATACCAGGGCAGATACCCAGACAGATACCAGGACAGATACCCAGACAGATACCAGGGCAGATACCCAGACAGATACCCAGACAGATACCGGGACAGATACCGGGACAGATACCTGGGCAGATACTGGGACAGATACCAGGGCAGATACAGAGACAGATACCAGGGCAGATACCGGGACAGATACCCAGACAGATACCGGGACAGATACCGGGACAGATACCGGGACAGATACCTGGGCAGATACCGGGACAGATGCCAGGGCAGATACCCAGACAGATACCAGGACAGATACCAGACAGATACCCAGACAGATACCGGGACAGACACCGGAACAGATACCCGGACAGATACCAGGACAGATACCCGGACAGATACCAGGACAGATACCCGGACAGATACCTGGACAGATACCAGTACAGATACCCTGACAGATACCAGGACAGATACCCAGACAGATACCCGGACAGATACCAGTACAGATACCCTGACAGATACCAGGACAGATACCCAGACAGATACCAGGACAGATACCAGGACAGATACCCGGACAGATACCCGGACAGATACCGGGACAGATGCCCGGACAGATACCGGGAAAGATACTGGGACAGATACCAGGGCAGATACAGAGACAGATACCGGGACAGATGCCAGGGAAGATACCCAGACAGATACCAGGACAGATACTGGGACAGATACTCAGACAGATACCGGGACAGACACCGGAACAGATACCCGGACAGAAACCGGGACAGATACCCGGACAGATACGAGGACAGATACCCAGACAGATACCTGGACAGATACCCAGACAGATACCGGGACAGATACCAGGACAGATACCGGGACAGATACCAGGACAGATACCGGGACAGATGCCAGGGCAGATACCCAGACAGATACCAGGACAGATACCCAGACAGATACTCAGACAGATACCGGGACAGACACCGGAACAGATACCCGGACAGATACCGGGACAGATACCCGGACAGATACCAGGACAGATACCCGGACAGATACCTGGACAGATACCAGTACAGATACCCTGACAGATACCAGGACAGATACCCAGACAGATACCCGGACAGATACCAGTACAGATACCCGGACAGATACCCGGACAGATACCAGGACAGATACCCGGGCAGATACCCGGACAGATACCCGGACAGATACCGGGACAGATGCCCGGACACATACCGGGACAGATACCAGGACAGATACTGGGACAGATACGGGGACAGATACCAGGACAAATACCCGGACAGATACCCGGACAGATACCAGTACAGATACCCTGACAGATACCAGGACAGATACCCAGACAGATACCAGGACAGATACCAGGACAGATACCCGGACAGATACCCGGACAGATACCGGGACAGATGCCCGGACAGATACCGGGACAGATACTGGGACAGATACCAGGGCAGATACAGAGACAGATACCGGGACAGATGCCAGGGCAGATACCCAGACAGATACCAGGACAGATACTGGGACAGATACTCAGACAGATACCGGGACAGACACCGGAACAGATACCCGGACAGAAACCGGGACAGATACCCGGACAGATACCAGGACAGATACCCAGACAGATACCTGGACAGATACCCAGACAGATACCGGGACAGATACCAGGACAGATACCGGGACAGATACCAGGACAGATACCGGGACAGATGCCAGGGCAGATACCCAGACAGATACCAGGACAGATACTGGGACAGATACTCAGACAGATACCGGGACAGACACCGGAACAGATACCCGGACAGATACCGGGACAGATACCCGGACAGATACCAGGACAGATACCCGGACAGATACCTGGACAGATACCAGTACAGATACCCTGACAGATACCAGGACAGATACCCAGACAGATACCCGGACAGATACCAGTACAGATACCCGGACAGATACCCGGACAGATACCAGGACAGATACCCGGGCAGATACCCGGACAGATACCCGGACAGATACCGGGACAGATGCCCGGACACATACCGGGACAGATACCGGGACAGATACTGGGACAGATACGGGGACAGATACCAGGACAAATACCCGGACAGATACCTGGACAGATACTGGGACATATACCCGGACAGATACCCAGACAGATACCCGGACAGATACCCAGACAGATACCCAGACAGATAACCGGACAGACAGGTGAAGGTATAAAAATGAGGTGAAACATAATATTTAGTGTAAATCGATGAACATAAAAAAGCAAACTGTATAAAAGTGTTTCTTTAACAGAAGAAAATTACGTTACCCCAAAAATAATTCTATTACCCCGGGTTACACACAGAATCGTTTAATAAAGCGCAGCGCGTGTCTGTTGGATACTGTATCGAATGAGATGTGTTTGTGAATGGATGAACATACAAAGCAGACACGATACAATGTACAGACTATACACTAATACACATAACAACACATGGTGAGGAGCGGGATGTTCGTGCAGTGGAACGATGCTTGACATTTGTAACTTGACACTGTTCTTAAGGGGTTAAAAGGGGTTAAGTCCCCCTTGGGTCAGGCGTACAGTTCCCACAGTTTATATAACCCCTTTCCCAGCCCCCCCTCCTCCTAATCCTGCTCCTCGGAGGAATCTGCCCTGGCAGCCATGAGCCGGAAACTAAAAATATCTCTTGGTTTATACACAAGTATTAATGGGAGCAGAGACGGCCAGGCCGGGGGGGGGCACCTCTTGGCAGCGCCAATACAGCCAACAGCATCACACTCTCTCTGAATATAGAGGCTCCGTGCAGATCCCTGTGCAGAATGCCAGGGGTGGCCAGAGACCCCCCCAAAAAAAGAACAACAAAGCAAAAAAGCTCTATATATTCTCTTGGACACGCCGGACGCCCCCTAACCCTATGCCCCCTAAACACAAGACCTCCATTACCCTATGGCCTCCTTACACATCCAACTCCCCCAACCCCGTAACATTATGGATCCCTCAGTGAGTCCCCCTAACATACACGCATATACATATATATACCCCATAAATATCAGACCCCTAACTCTGTATCACTTTTAAACACAGCCCCCCCCGTCCCTTTGTCCTAAGATTAAGCTGCTATATCTAGAAGCATAGGGTTTCCTCTCTGCACCCCTAAATATAAAGATCTCCTCTCTTTATGAACTCCGCTTCACCCTCAGACCCACCTAACCCTGACTCAGAATCCCCCAAATGCTGCATCGCACCCCAAAACCTTAACATTCTGGGGTGCACTGACTCATGTGAATGACACTAACGCATTTGTCACATTAAAATACTGTGACCCCAAAAACAGGGGGAGGGGAGCGACGTCTGCCGGCTGAATGCGTAACTCACATTTCCCTCTAGATTGTAAGCTCCTGGGTCTGCCCTTCGTATCACTTTGACGAAGATGCGATAAATCGGTGAGAGTCTCTATTGATCCAAGGATTATAAGGTAAGTGTGTAAAATGCGTTGGGTACGGTGTGATATAAACCCCAAAACAGATCAGATCCCGAAGCGGCGGATACCCTGTGCAGGATGATCTTATACGTAGTCTGTCCTTGCTCCGAAAACCAGTGAATCGATTGTGTTTAATCTAAGGCTATCGGAATATTTATATTAAACGCTAATTAACCCCTTCGTGGGACCAATAGGATGGGTTTATGTTAATGAAGATTTTATTTGCGGATTTTAGGTCCGTTTGGGAAAATCAGCCACGTTACATTTTCTACTTTGACTCTGATGGCCTAAATGTTCCCATCGAGGTCATTTCTCCCTGGATCCTGGTTTAGTGGATAAGCCCCCGGGTATTTTCCTATCTCTGCTGGTGGGGGGGTCCCCAGTTTACACACTCACTTTGTCCCCCCAGGGGTCTCACACTGCACTGAATGCAGACAATAAACCGCTCTGAGGTCTCTGTGGAATTTTTATTGCCGTGGAAGAGGTGCTAAGGGTTTATAATGTGTTAAAGTCACAAAGCTGCAAACCCCAAGCGCAGAGACCCATAAAACCTGCGTATACGCTTGCAAACACTGGCGCCGCGCCCTATGGCACTACTCGACGCAGAATGGAACATGTTGGGCAACATGTGAGAAATTCACTAATGTAAACGATGCGGCTCACGGTCAGAATGTCTCAATGATGCAAAATCACGAGGATGCCCTAAAGTGTCAATACACACACTATAGAGAGGTACAAAACACCCCCCACCCAGGTGCTTTATATAACGCATGGGGCCATTCTGATCACATGGGTCTCAATGTGCTTCCGTCATGGGACAGATCAGTTTAGCCCAAACATTCATCTGTCTGTCCACGATCTGCATCTCCGTCTCAGTTATTATGTAACGGAATGTAAAAGTGAATGGGAGGTTACCGCTAAACGTATGACCCCGCCCCCTGCGCTGACTCCTAATGCAAGTCTATGGGAATACCCAGAGGGAGGTTACGGCTAAACGTATGACCCCGCCCCCTGCGCTGACTCCTAATGCAGGTCTATGGGAATACCAGAGGGAGGTTCCGCTAGACGTGTGACCCCGCCCCCTGCGCTGACTCCTAATGCAGGTCTATGGGAATACCCAGAGGGAGGTTACCGCTAGACGTGTGACCCCTCCCCCTGCGCTGACTCCTAATGCAGCTCTATGGGAATACCCAGAGGGAGGTTACCGCTAGATGTGTGACCCCGCCCCCTGCGCTGACTCCTAATGCAGCTCTATGGGAATACCCAGAGGGAGGTTACCGCTAGATGTGTGACCCCGCCCCCTGCACTGACTCCTAATGCAGGTCTATGGGAATACCCAGAGGGAGGTTACCGCTAGACGAGTGACTCCGCCCCCTGCGCTGACTCCTAATGCAGGTCTATGGGAATACCCAGAGGGAAGTTACCGCTAGACATGTGACCCCGCCCCCTGCAATGACTCCTAATGCAGGTCTATGGTAATACCCAGAGGGAGGTTAGCGCTAGATGTGTGACCCCGCCCCCTGCGCTGACTCCTAATGCAGGTCTATGGGAATACCCAGAGGGAGGTTACCGCTAGATGTGTGACCCCGCCCCCTGCGCTGACTCCTAATGCAGGTCTATGGGAATACCCAGAGGGAGGTTACTGCTAGACGTGTGACCCCGCCCCCTGCGCTGACTCCTAATGCAGGTCTATGGGAATACCCAGAGGAGGTTACCGCTAGACGTGTGACCCCGCCCCCTGCGCTGACTCCTAATGCAGGTCTACGGGAATACCCAGAGGGAGGTTACTGCTAGACGTGTGACCCCGCCCCCTGCGCTGACTCCTAATGCAGCTCTATGGGAAGACCCAGAGGGAGGTTACCGCTAGATGCATTATCTGCCAAAGACACCAGAGCTGTGGTACCAGGGGAATGTGTGATGGGAATGCTTTACTTCTCTACTTGGAATGAGGTCCCGGGGCTCCTGTTGAGTAAGAATTCCAATGTTCGAGTCGTTTTGCTTCCAATCTAAGAATCACACAGGAATGCAGGCCCTTAGTCATGATAATAATATCCTCTAGAATTGAGATCTATTTTTGTTGCCGTGCGATATAAAAATATTCCAGATTATTTCATGAATAATATTACAATGTTTCAAAGCTCAGGAAACCACTTTGCTTCGCTCAACGCTTTGGCACTTAGGAAAGATCTTTCCCAGTGACTTATGATTTGTAACAAGCTGAAAATGCGGCAGGAAAACCTGGCCCGAAACAATCAAATACTTTTTAAAAAAATGATCTGGATCGTTTTTTTCTAATCGCCCTCTGTGGCCGCGGTTTTGCAGATCATTTCTTTGAATAACCCTGTAAGTATTTTAAATGGAAGCTTCCCATGATACGAAGGATCGAATAATTTAACATGTTAGGTACTGGTTTAATAATATTAAATAATTCAACGCTAATAATTAGCAAGTTATAATATAATAATTTGATATGTTTTTATTACTTAGAATATACTAGCTGCACTTTGAATAAACATTTGGAATTTCATTGTATTATTAGCAAACTATTTTATAAATATGCAACAGTAAATATAAGTAAACACCTGTCTGTATATATATATAATACATGGGAAGTAGGCTTTGTGCACCGATTTTTTTTTCGGTTCGATTTGGTTCGATTTGTTCTGATGTTTAAAATTTTCGATTCGGCTCGTTTCGACCGATTTCTGTTTCGATTCGGTTCGGTTCGGCTCGTTTTTCGTGTACATTTTTTTTTCGGAATATCGACCATTTTTCGTGTTTTCGGGTCACTTTGGTCGTTTTTTGTATCGACTTTTCAGAAATTTCGGAAATTTTTGTTTTTTTCGGAACTTCTGTTCTCCTCGTTTCAAAGTGTCTACGATAATTCTGGCGATTCTATCGTGTTTTTTTTTATTAAATAAAGATCCTTTTTTTCTTATGAATATACATTTCACAACTTTATTTAATCATATTAAAATGGTATGAAAGCCAAGGAACAAAAAAAATGAACAAAACGATTTAAAAAACGCTAAACTGACCCGAATGCCACAAGAAACAAGTGATACGCATTTACAAATACAAAATTTACAGAATCAGCGATATAACCGATAATAGTTAAATATACGATGTCCAGAATTACCGAAATGGAACCGAAATCATGAATAGAACCGAAATCATGAATAGAGCAAAAATAAATTTCGATTTGACACATTTCAAGTCCATTCGAAAAATCCGAAAATTTTTCGTTTCGGTTCGGAAAACATTTTGGATCTATCGGTTTTCGGGTCCGACCCGATTCGGAAATTCGGCCGAATCCGAAGACACGAATCGGGAAATTTCGTGAAAATTCCGAAATTCCGAAACCCGAAACGCACATCCCTAATGGGGAGGGGTAGCACTCAACCTAAACTAAGCACTCAGTGCGGGTGCATCTTAATATATAAATATTAAATATTCAGGAGCCCACAGAGGCTGTAATAAGAATAAAAAAATATTTATTGCATAGGATCCTATGCAATAAAAAAATATATATATTTTTATTTTTATTACAGCCTCTGTGTGCGCCTGAATCTTTAATATTTATCTATGCTGCTTGCAGTCAGGTGGAGCTCCAGAGCAAGGAACGCTTTGTTACACAGGTGTGCGGGGTCTCTTGGACTTTATATATGTATAATATTGGGTTTCTGGATACTCTGGGCACCAAAAATTAAATCAGCTCAACATCAGATTATTTACAAAAAGTTGACAGGCGCCAGCAACTAGTACCGCCACCAACAAACCAACGCCAACCAGAGTTATAGTGGTTTCCCCCAAACCAGTGAAATACAGAAAACAATGGTACGTATCTGGTGGCGCGATGATGGTCGCTGAATGATAGGTGGTGGTTCCCTTAGTTCGTATGAAGCATATGAAAAAGAATAATACAATATATAGTGCAGATGGTATTAACACAAAAATTATATGTGCCAATGTGGTATATTCCACTCACAAATTAAAGAGCCCGAACACTGGCTCTAAGTGGGTCGAGGCTTTTGGGTGTTTTTTGCTTCTCCGTTCCTTAAGGTGACCCACGCCTTATACTGGATGGAGAATGGCTCATACAAATGGACATGGAAGAAAACAGAAACAACTTCCTTGTGCAGATCTTCTAAAGTTCAGATGGCATAGATATACGTAGCTGTTAAACTCACATTTGTAGGAGCTTATAGACCAAGCTCGTGGTTTGTGCGCTTCAGGGCTCGCATAGGGTGGAGCCCAAACCCGTCTTCAAATCCAGAATGTCAAGGGGACAATCAAAATTAAAAGGTTTAAAATTATTTATTAGAACATAAATAAAACAAATAAAATACTGGCTCAGCCAGGAGACCAGAACGCGTTTCGCCAGACGTGCTGGCTTCTTCAGCTTGAAACCAGCTGAAGAAGCCAGCACGTCTGGCGAAACGCGTTCTGGTCTCCTGGCTGAGCCAGTATTTTATTTGTTTTATTTATGTTCTAATAAATAATTTTAAACCTTTTAATTTTGATTGTCCCCTTGACATTCTGGATTTGAAGACGGGTTTGGGCTCCACCCTATGCGAGCCCTGAAGCGCACAAACCACGAGCTTGGTCTATAAGCTCCTACAAATGTGAGTTTAACAGCTACGTATATCTATGCCATCTGAACTTTAGAAGATCTGCACAAGGAAGTTGTTTCTGTTTTCTTTCCATGTCCATTTGTATGAGCCATTCTCCATCCAGTATAAGGCGTGGGTCACCTTAAGGAACGGAGAAGCAAAAAACACCCAAAAGCCTCGACCCACTTAGAGCCAGTGTTCGGGCTCTTTAATTTGTGAGTGGAATATACCACATTGGCACATATAATTTTTGTGTTAATACCATCTGCACTATATATTGTATTATTCTTTTTCATATGCTTCATACGAACTAAGGGAACCACCACCTACCATTCAGCGACCATCATCGCGCCACCAGATACGTACCATTGTTTTCAACATCAGACATCATTTTCAACATCAGATTAACATTAATTTTAAATGTTAGATATGAAGCTCAATATAGCTCCTTACATATATATAGCACATTACACATTATGGGGGAGGTGGAACTCCTTTATTATACATTATTTATTTATATTAATTCATAAAGTAATGCATAATAACACCTAACATTCATTTTTTAAAATATTATTTATTTAACTTGAAGTTGTCAAAATAATTGACCATACGTTATAAGAAGACGATGAAACAGAAAAAGAGAAAAACAACATTTTGCAGGAAAGAACAAACTTTCAGAATGCTGATACAATACAATGATACATTGGGAAAAGAGGGGCGGGGTTTGTCTAATAATTTTTGGATGGACAATGAGTATGGGAGGGGGGGAATAAAAGTCACTACGGCCGGGGGAGGAGGTTCTGTGATTTATTGTAAATATGAATTAAATCCAAACATGAAGCACTTTAAAACATACGCTCCCTCATTTCAGACATTACGTAGACTATGATAATAATAAAAAGTATGTCATCACTTATTTATAAACACATAAATATTCCAACTATAAAAACAATATGTTAAATGAATATAAAGGATTTTAATTAGATACGATGACAGAAACTATTATGAAACAAAGTTAAAATTCTAATCACTTACACTTTTATATAACTCGAACATGAATATTGATAAAGCCAAGAATTTGTTTTGTCTAAATATATATATATAAAAGGAAACATTTATTATTTTTTGTGAAAAATGAATCAAATCATAAAAATTGAAATAAAAAGGATTAGTTTTTTATGAGGTGAAGGTTTTCTTCTTAAATAAACCATTATGTGAAACATCAAATAAATGATTACAATAGCGAGTTTCATGAATTCTGAGTAAAGATCTGTGCGTTATCATTTTATTAATATGTGTTCATATTATTATTTATTATTTATTTTATTTATTTGCTATTTACAAGTACGAGTTACTGTAACGCTTTTTCAATAAATTTTTAGGCTTCTACAGGGGCAGACTGACATCACTCCGGGTCCCCTGACCAAAGAGGGCAAGGGCCCTCCACCTAACTCCACCCATGCTCCTCCCACAATTCACACCCCAAATCCTCCTCCAGCCAAGCCTTATCCAAGGCCCTGGCGGGCGATCAATTCAAGCCCTGCATCCTCTCCTACACCCTGCACGGCGGCTCAATCAGTGGCTCACTCTGCAGGCAGCCCCATCCACCGGACGCAGCGGCAAGCAAGGCCCTTGCTGGGGCCCTCAGCCCAGGTCTGATTTGCCCAACCGCTCAGTCCACCCTTGGGTTTATATTGCCGGAACATTTGGGGGGCCGGAGTTTGACAGCCCTGCTCTACATGCTTCCACTGTTATATTGAGTAACAACCAATGGCTCCATAGTATGTGAGTTTATCCATTGCAGGAATCAAGCAGGCAAAGTGGTTCGATCCAAATAGCTGCACTCTGACCTATTTATATTACGTGCATGGCTGCTGAATACTAATCTTGAGAAACAAGGGGATCACCATCAATGACCCAGAGGCATTTATTACCGAGGCAGTACCTGCACAGGCTCGTGTACGTGTGAGTTGGCATTATTTGGGAAAACAAGTGCTCTCTATACTTATTGCAATATAGTATCATTATTTCCTGTTTGCTGTTATTGAGTCGCTGTCAGCTCGGATATCCAGCAGATTGAAGAGACCTGTATTCATTGTGCCTTTGATCTGTTTGCGCTGGGTTCGCACATGTATTGCGTTTAATATTGATTTCAGTTTGTGGTTCTAGTAGTGGGTGTCTCCCCAGAGAGCTCCCCAGCGCGTTTCTCCACGATCTTATCTTCCCATAACACTCCACCCCACATCTTACAAGTTTTATAAACCACAATATACTATTACAAAAAAATAAACTCTGTATCTGATACAAGATACAGAATATCAGGTGGAATTCACTGCGAGCTGGTCAGGAGGGCCGAGCGTCAAACACCGAGCATCAGCACGACCAATGCTGGACAGCAGAGACAAGGAAATCGAACCAGCCCTGGAGAGTCTGAAGAGAGGAACTCGAACTCTGGCCCAGCAGATGCTAATTGCGGACAATAAAAAGACACCCGCACATCCTTAATATATGGAGGAACCCCTAAAAGACACCCGCACACCCTGAATATATGGCGGAACCCCTAAAAAGACACCCACACACCCTGAATATATGGAGGAACCCCTAAAAATACACCCGCACACCCTGAATATATGGAGGAGTTCCTAAAAAGACACCCACACACCCTGAATATATGGAGGAACCCCTAAAAACACACCCGCACACCCTGAATATATGGAGGAACCCCTAAAAAGACACCCACACACCCTGAATATATGGAGGAACCCCTAAAAATACACCCACACCCTGAATATATGGAGGAGCCCCTAAAAACACACCCACACACCCTGAATATATGGAGGAGCCCCTAAAAACACACCCACACACCCTGAATATATGGCGGAACCCCTAAAAAGACACCCACACACCCTGAATATATGGAGGAACCCCTAAAAATACACCCGCACACCCTGAATATATGGAGGAGTTCCTAAAAAGACACCCACACACCCTGAATATATGGAGGAACCCCTAAGAACACACCCGCACACCCTGAATATATGGAGGAACCCCTAAAAAGACACCCACACACCCTGAATATATGGAGGAACCCCTAAAAATACACCCACACACCCTGAATATATGGAGGAGCCCCTAAAAACACACCCACACACCCTGAATATATGGAGGAGCCCCTAAAAAGACACCCGCACACCCTGAATATATGGAGGAGTTCCTAAAAAGACACCCACACACCCTGAATATATGGAGGAACCCCTAAAAACACACCCA
The DNA here is from genome assembly GCA_009667805.1 of Leptobrachium leishanense. NCBI lineage: Eukaryota > Metazoa > Chordata > Amphibia > Anura > Megophryidae > Leptobrachium > Leptobrachium leishanense. The sequence goes on from RXON01005029.1 coordinate 29,623, forward strand.
CACACCCTGAATATATGGAGGAACCCCTAAAAACACACCCACACACCCTGAATATATGGAGGAGCCCCTAAAAAGACACCCGCACCCTGAATATATGGAGGAGTTCCTAAAAAGACACCCACACACCCTGAATATATGGAGGACCCCTAAAAACACACCCACACACCCTGAATATATAGAGGAACCCCTAAAAACACACCCGCACACCCTGAATATATGGAGGAACCCCTAAAAATACACCCACACACCCTGAATATATGGAGGAACCCCTAAAAACACACCCGCACACCCAGAATATATAGAGGAACCCCTAAAAAGACACCCACACACCCGGAATATATGGAGGAACCACTAAAAACACACCCACACACCCTGAATATATGGAGGAACCCCTAAAAAGACACCCGCACACCCTGAATATATGGAGAAACCCCTAAAAACACACCCACACACCCTGAATATATGGAGGAACGCCTAAAAATACACCCACACACCCTGAATATATGGAGGAACCCCTAAAAACACACCCGCACACCCTGAATATATAGAGGAACCCCTAAAAAGACACCCGCACACCCTGAATATATAGAGGAACCCCTAAAAACACACCCGCACACCCTGAATATATGGAGGAACCCCTAAAAATACACCCACACACCCTGAATATATGGAGGAACCCCTAAAAACACACCCGCACACCCTGAATATATAGAGGAACCCCTAAAAAGACACCCACACACCCTGAATATATGGAGGAACCCCTAAAAACACACCCACACACCCTGAATATATGGAGGAACCCCTAAAAAGACACCCGCACACCCTGAATATATGGAGAAACCCCAAAACACACCCACACACCCTGAATATATGGAGGAACGCCTAAAAATACACCCACACACCCTGAATAATGGAGGAACCCCTAAAAACACACCCGCACACCCTGAATATATAGGGAACCCCTAAAAAGACACCCGCACACCCTGAATATATAGAGGAACCCCTAAAAAGACACCCGCACACCCTGAATATATGGAGAAACCCCTAAAAATACACCCACACACCCTGAATATATGGAGGAGCCCCTAAAAAGACACCCGCACACCCTGAATATATGAAGGAACCCCTAAAATGACACCCGCACACCCTGAATATATGGAGGAGCCCCTAAAAATACACCTGTACACCCTGACTATATGGAGGAGCCCCTAAAAATACACCTGCACACTCTGAATATTTGGAGGAGCCCCTAAAAACACACCCACACACCCTGAATATATGGAGGAGCCCCTAAAAACACACCCGCACACCCTGAATATATGGAGGTGCCCCTAAAAAGACACCCGCGCACCCAAAATATTTGGAGGAGCCCCTAAAAAGACACCCATACACCCTGAATATATGAGGAGCCCCTAAAAAGACACCCACACACCCTGAATATATGGAGGAGCCCCATAAAAGACACCCACACACCCTGAATATATGGAGGAGCCCCTAAAAAGACACCGACACACCCTGAATATATGGAGGAGCCCCTAAAAACACACCGCACACCCTGAATATATGGAGGAGCCCCTAAAAAGACACAGACACACCCTGAATATATGGAGGAGCCCCTAAAAAGACACCGACACACCCTGAATATATGGAGGAGCCCCTAAAAACACACCCACACACCCTGAATATATGGAGGAACCCCTAAAAAGACACCGACACACCTGAATATATGGAGGAGCCCCTAAAAACACACCGCACAGCCTGAATATATGGAGGAGCCCCTAAAAAGACACCCATACACCCTGAAATATGGAGGAACCCCTAAAAAGACACCCGCACACCTGAATATTTGGAGGAGCCCCTAAAAACACACCATACACCCTGAATATATGGAGAGCCCCTAAAAAGACACCCACACACCCTGAATATATGGAGGAGCCCCTAAAAAGACACCCACACACCCTGAATATATATGGAGGAGCCCCTAAAAAGACACCCGCACACCCTGAATATATGAGGAGCCCCTAAAAACACACCCGCACACCCTGAATATTTGGAGGAGCCCCTAAAAAGACACCCGCACACCCTGAATATTTGGAGGAGCCCCTAAAAACACACCCTGAATATATGGAGGAACCCCTAAAAAGACACCCGCACACCCTGAATATTTGGAGGAGCCCCTAAAAACACACCCATACACCTGAATATATGGAGGAGCCCCTAAAAAGACACCCACACACCCTGAATATATGGAGGAGCCCCATAAAAGACACCCACACACCCTGAATATATGGAGGAGCCCCTAAAAAGACACCGACACACCCTGAATATATGGAGGAGCCCCTAAAAACACACCCCACACCCTGAATATATGGAGGAGCCCCTAAAAAGACACAGACACACCCTGAATATATGGAGGAGCCCCTAAAAAGACACCGACACACCCTGAATATATGGAGGAGCCCCTAAAAACACACCCACACACCCTGAATATATGGAGGAACCCCTAAAAAGACACCGACACACCCTGAATATATGGAGGAGCCCCTAAAAACACACCCGCACAGCCTGAATATATGGAGGAGCCCCTAAAAAGACACCCATACACCCTGAATATATGGAGGAACCCCTAAAAAGACACCCGCACACCCTGAATATTTGGAGGAGCCCCTAAAAACACACCCATACACCCTGAATATATGAGGAGCCCCTAAAAAGACACCCACACACCCTGAATATATGGAGGAGCCCCTAAAAAGACACCCACACACCCTGAATATATGGAGGAGCCCCTAAAAAGACACCCGCACACCCTGAATATATGGAGGCCCTAAAAACACACCCGCACACCCTGAATATTTGGAGGAGCCCCTAAAAAGACACCCGCACACCCTGAATATTTGGAGGAGCCCCTAAAAACACACCCATACACCTGAATATATGGAGAGCCCCTAAAAAGACACCGCACACCCTGAATATTTGGAGGAGCCCCTAAAAACACACCCATACACCCTGAATATATGGAGGAGCCCCTAAAAAGACACTCGCACACCCTGAATATTTGGAGGAGACCCTAAGATTTCCATTTCCCTAAACCCATTAAGCGGGAGTACAAAAAAATGAGATTTAAATCCTCCACGGTTTCTAAGAGAGAATAAACATTTACACCAGGCTTTCGCTTCATTCTTACATATACCGTGTGGAGCAGTGAATTCTGGGTAGGACATGCCATAGAGTCCACAATTTGTCACTTTTTTTTCCTTTTCGTCAAAAGCCAAACACGCCCCACAGTGCAAACACCCCACAGGCTGTTACAATGACATACTGCATGGACTGAAACATAGATATATATATATGTTCCGCGGGGGTGCAGCGCATGGGACTGGTGGGTGATGATGAAAAGGGACCGGGGGGTGATGATATAAAGGGACCGGTGGGTGATGATGTAAAGGGACCGGTGGGTGATGATGTAAAGCGACCGGTGGATGATGATGTAAAGGGACCGGTGGGTGATGATGTAAAGGGACCGGTGGATGATGATGTAAAGGGACCGGTGGATGATGATGCAAAGGGACCGGTGGGTGATGATGTAAGGGACCGGTGGGTGATGATGTAAAGGACCGGTGGATGATGATGTAAAGGACCGGTGGGTGATGATGTAAAGGACGGTGGATGATGATGTAAAGGGACGGTGGGTGATGATGTAAAGGGACCGGTGGATGATGATATAAAGGGACCGGTGGGTGATGATGTAAAGGGACCGGTGGGTGATGATATAAAGGGACCGGTGGGTGATGATGTAAAGGGACCGGTGGGTGATGATGTAAAGGGACCGGTGGATGATGATATAAAGGGACCGGTGGATGATGATGTAAAGGGACCGGTGGGTGATGATATAAAGGGACCGGTGGGTGATGATGTAAAGGGACCGGTGGATGATGATGTAAAGGGACCGGTGGATGATGATATAAAGGGACCGGTGGATGATGATGTAAAGGGACCGGTGGGTGATGATATAAAGGGACCGGTGGGTGATGATGTAAAGGGACCGGTGGATGATGATGTAAAGGGACCGGTGGGTGATGATGTAAAGGGACCGGTGGATGATGATATAAAGGGACCGGTGGATGATGATGTAAAGGGACCGGTGGGTGATGATATAAAGGGACCGGTGGGTGATGATGTAAAGGGACCGGTGGGTGATGATGTAAAGGGACCAGTGGATGATGATGTAAAGGGACCGGTGGGTGATGATGTAAAGGGACCGGTGGGTGATGTTGTAAAGGGACCGGATGGGTGATGATGTAAAGGGACCGGTGGGTGATGATGTAAAGGGACCGGTGGGTGATGATGTAAAGGGACCGGTGGGTGATGATGTAAAGGGTCCGGTGGGTGATGATGTAAAGGGACCGGTGGGTGATGATGTAAAGATGTATAAAAGATTTAAGATCTTTCGGGATTCGAGCTTTAATTCAGCAATGACAATCCGGCTCTGCTAATATTAAGAAGCAGGCGAGGCCTGTCCCCCCAGCCCAGCGATCGTGGGGTTAATGGTCCTCAGGGTAACATCATTGATAGAAAGGCTCTGGTTTGTTTCAGAGAGGGAAGTGTGTACGGGGCTGATTAGAGGGATGGCTTCCTCTTTTCCCATAACCTCCAGACCCCCAGTGGCCGCATGTTTAAAGCTTCTGCCATTTTTTCCTTTATTTTATGCGTGTTTATTTTTGGGGAGGGAGAGTTTAGGGAAAGAGAATTTGTCGACTCCGCTGTCCTCCCTCTATGGTTCATTCACCCCCAACCCTTTTTTTTTAAAAAAAAACATTTTCTCCTCCTTCCACATTTATCATATTGTTCCTTAATATTTGGCTTCATGTCACCACGTTAAGGCCCTCAGTCCCTGATTCGCAGTCACAATCCTTCCCATTAAACAAACATCTGTGGCTAAAGCAGATATGATAGAGTCCATAACAGAGAGGGTATAACAGAGCGTATAACAGAGTGTGTAACAGAGAGCGTATAACAGAGAGTGTAACAGAGCGTATAACAGAGCGTATAACAGAGAGTGTAACAGAGCGTATAACAGAGAGTATAACAGAGCGTATAACAGAGTGTGTAACAGAGAGCGTATAACAGAGAGTGTAACAGAGCGTATAACAGAGAGTGTAACAGAGAGCGTATAACAGAGAGTGTAACAGAGAGTGTAACAGAGCGTATAACAGAGCGTATAACAGAGAGTGTAACAGAGCGTATAACAGAGCGTATAACAGAGAGTGTAACAGAGCGTATAACAGAGCGTATAACAGAGAGTGTAACAGAGCGTATAACAGAGAGTGTAACAGAGAGCGTATAACAGAGCGTATAACAGAGAGTGTAACAGAGAGCGTATAACAGAGAGTGTAACAGAGCGTATAACAGAGAGTGTAACAGAGAGCGTATAACAGAGAGTGTAACAGAGCGTATAACAGAGCGTATAACAGAGAGTGTAACAGAGAGCGTATAACAGAGCGTATAACAGAGAGTGTAACAGAGAGCGTATAACAGAGAGTGTAACAGAGCGTATAACAGAGAGTGTAACAGAGAGCGTATAACAGAGCGTATAACAGAGAGTGTAACAGAGTGTATAACAGAGCGTATAACAGAGCGTGTAACAGAGCATATAACAGAGCGTATAACAGAGCGTATAACAGAGAGTGTAACAGAGAGTATAACAGAGCGTATAACAGAGAGTGTAACAGAGAGTGTAACAGAGCGTATATCAGAGAGTGTAACAGAGAGCGTATAACAGAGAGTGTAACAGAGCGTATAACAGAGTGTATAACAGAGAGTGTAACAGAGCGTATAACAGAGAGTGTAACAGAGCGTATATTAGAGAGTGTAACAGAGAGCGTATAACAGAGCGTATAACAGAGAGTGTAACAGAGCGTATAACAGAGCGTATAACAGAGATTGTAACAGAGCATATAACAGAGCGTGTAACAGAGAGCGTATAACAGAGAGTGTAACAGAGAGCGTATAACAGAGAGTGTAACAGAGCGTATAACAGAGCGTATAACAGAGCGTATAACAGAGAGTGTAACAGAGAGTGTAACAGAGCATATAACAGAGCGTATAACAGAGCGTATAACAGAGAGTGTATAACAGAGAGTGTAACAGAGAGCGTATAACAGAGCTTATAACAGAGAGTGTAACAGAGCGTATAACAGAGAGCGTATAACAGAGAGCGTAACAGAGCGTATAACAGAGAGTGTGTAACAGATAGAGTATGTATAACAGAGAATGTATAACAGAGAGGGTAACAGAGAGCGTATAACAGAGCGTATAACAGAGAGTGTAACAGAGCGTATAACAGAGAGCGTATAACAGAGCGTGTAACAGAGCATATAACAGAGCGTGTAACAGAGAGCGTATAACAGAGAGTGTAACAGAGCGTATAACAGAGCGTGTAACAGAGAGCGTATAACAGAGAGTGTAACAGAGCGTATAACAGAGCGTATAACAGAGAGTGTAACAGAGAGCGTATAACAGAGTGTAACAGAGCGTATAACAGAGCGTATAACAGAGAGTGTAACAGAGCGTATAACAGAGAGTGTAACAGAGAGCGTATAACAGAGCGTATAACAGAGAGTGTAACAGAGCGTATAACAGAGCGTATAACAGAGAATGTAATAGAGCGTATAACAGAGATTGTAACAGAGAGCATATAACAGAGCGTATAACAGAGAGTGTAACAGAGCGTATAACAGAGCTTATAACAGAGAGTGTAACAGAGCATATAACAGAGCGTGTAACAGAGCGTATAACAGAGCGTGTAACTGAGCGTATAACAGAGCGTATAACAGAGAGTGTAACAGAGCGTATAACAGAGCGTGTAACAGAGCGTATAACAGAGAGTGTAACAGAGAGTGTAACAGAGCATATAACAGAGCGTATAACAGAGCGTATAACAGAGAGTGTAACAGAGCGTATAACAGAGCGTGTAACAGAGAGCGTATAACAGAGAGTGTATAACAGAGATTGTAACAGAGAGCGTATAACAGAGCTTATAACAGAGAGTGTAACAGAGCGTATAACAGAGAGCGTATAACAGAGAGCATATAACAGAGAGTGTAACAGAGCGTATAACAGAGAGCGTATAACAGACAGAGTATGTATAACAGAGAATGTATAACAGAGAGGGTAACAGAGAGCGTATAACAGAGAGCGTATAACAGAGAGTGTAACAGAGCGTATAACAGAGAGCATATAACAGAGCGTGTAACAGAGAGCGTATAACAGAGCGTATAACAGAGAGTGTAACAGAGCGTATAACAGAGCGTGTAACAGAGAGTGTATAACAGAGAGTGTAACAGAGAGCGTATAACAGAGCGTATAACAGAGCGTATAACAGAGAGTGTAACAGAGCGTATAACAGAGAGCGTATAACAGAGAGTGTAACAGAGCGTATAACAGAGAGCGTATAACAGACAGAGTATGTATAACAGAGAATGTATAACAGAGAGGGTAACAGAGAGCGTATAACAGAGAGCGTATAACAGAGAGTGTAACAGAGCGTATAACAGAGAGCGTATAACAGAGCGTGTAACAGAGAGCATATAACAGTGCGTATAACAGAGAGTGTAACAGAGTGTATAACAGAGCGTATAACAGAGAGTGTAACAGAGCGTATAACAGAGCGTGTAACAGAGAGCGTAAAACAGAGAGTGTAACAGAGAGCGTATAACAGAGCGTATAACAGAGAGTGTAACAGAGCGTATAACAGAGAGTGTAACAGAGCATATAACAGAGCATATAACAGAGCGTATAACAGAGAGTGTAACAGAGAGTGTAACAGAGCGTGTAACAGAGAGCGTAAAACAGAGAGTGTATAACAGAGAGTGTAACAGAGAGCGTATAACAGAGCTTATAACAGAGAGTGTAACAGAGCGTATAACAGAGAGCGTATAACAGAGAGTGTAACAGAGCGTATAACAGAGAGCGTATAACAGAGAGCGTATAACAGAGTATGTATAACAGAGAATGTATAACAGAGAGGGTAACAGAAAGCGTATAACAGAGAGTGTATAACAGAGAGTGTAACAGAGCGTATAACAGAGAGCGTATAACAGAGCGTGTAACAGAGAGCGTATAACAGACAGAGTATGTATAACAGAGAATGTATAACAGAGAGGGTAACAGAGAGCGTATAACAGAGAGCATATAACAGAGAGCGTATAACAGAGCGTATAACAGAGAGCGTATAACAGACAGAGTATGTACAGTTGTGTCCAAAATTATTCAACCCCCAATGCTGTAAAGGGTTTTAGGGAATTTAGTGACATTTGTAATTGTATTCAGAATGAAATCCTACAAGGACTTTTTAAAGAACCATATGCAACTAAAATGACATCAATTGGTTTTGTAATACAGTAGTAAATGTTTCTTTTGTGAATTCTTCATTGACACAATTATTTAACCCCTTAAAGACTACCACTCTGAAGAACAGAGGTTCATTCAAGTGTTTTCAATCAGGTATTGAAAACACCTGTGGATGTCACGGAGCAGCAATAAAGCATAATAAGCACCAATTAGGCAGCTTTAAAATGACTGTGATACTCAGTTCCTTCTAGACATTTACTGGTGTGGTTACAAACATGGTGAAGTCAAGAGAATGGTCCAGGAAGACAAGAGAAGAGGTGATTACTCGTCACAGGAAGGGCAATGGCTATAAGAAGATTGCAAAGATGTTAAACATACCAAGAGAGACCATAGGAAGCATCATTCGCAAATTCAAGGCAAAGGGCACTGTTGAAACGCTACCTGGTCGTGGCAGAAAGAAGATGCTGACTTCGACTGCTGTGCGCTACCTGAAGCGTAGAGTGGAGAAAAGTCCCCGTGTGACTGCTGAGGAACTGAGAAAAGATTTGTCAGATGTGGGTACTGAAGTTTCAGCTCAGACAATACGGCGCACACTGCGTAATGAAGGCCTCCATGCCAGAACTCCCAGGCGCACCCCCTTGCTGTCTCCAAAGAATAAGAAGATTCGACTGCAGTATGCCAAAAGTCATGTGGACAAACCACAGAAGTTTTGGGATTTGTTCTGTGGACTGATGAAACAAAATTAGAACTGTTTGGCCCATGGATCAACGCTATGTTTGGAGGAGGAAGAACAAGGCCTATGAAGAAAAGAACACCTTGCCTACTGTGAAGCATGGTGGGGGTCAATCATGCTTTGGGGCTGTTTTGCTTCTGCAGGTACAGGGAAGCTTCAGCATGTGCAAGGTACCATGAATTCTCTTCAGTACCAGGAGATATTGGATGACAATGTGATGCAGTCCGTCACAAACCTGAGGCTTGGGAGACGTTGGACCTTTCAACAGGACAATGATCCCAAGCATACCTCCAAGTCCACTAGAGCATGGTTGCAGATTAAATGCTGGAACATTTTGGAGTGGCCATCGCAGTCACCTGACTTAAATCCGATTGAGAACCTCTGGTGGGACTTAAAGAAAGCAGTTGCAGTGCGCAAGCCTAAGAATGTGACTGAACTGGAGGCTTTTGCCCATGACGAATGGGCGAAGATACCCGTAGATGGTTGCAAGACACTTGTGTCAAGCTATGCTTCACGTTTAAAAGCTGTTATAACTGTAAAAGGATGTTGTACTAAGTACTAAGATTGAATGTCACTTGGGGGTTGAATAAAACTGATAATGATGTGAGCACAGAAAAGACATTTGTGGTTATTTCATTATAAATGTTATGTTATATTTGTCTGACCTACACGTGCCTCTTTGATTTAATTGTAAGCAAGATGACTGAATGATCAAAATCAATGTCAAACTGGCCAAAACACTCAATTTCAGTGGGGGTTGAATCATTTTGAACACAACTGTATAACAGAGCTGGCATAAAAGAGCGGGCATAATAAATAGAGCATATAACAGAGATGCAGAGAGGGTAACCCAGAGGAGAATGTTTATAACAGAGCAGATATAATAGAGCATATTACAGAGTAGGGATGAGCTGAACACCCCCGAGTTCGGTTCGAGCCCGAACACGAACTTCCCATTTGTACGGGTCCGAACCCGAACCCGAACTCGAACCCAATGCAAGTCAATGGGGCTAAAAATTCGGTTTTTAGAGTGCCCTCCAAGAGGGCATATATGCTACATATTTGCCATAAAAGGTGTATGGGGGTCCGGGTAGTGCCCTGGGGGACAGGAAACAAGGACAAAAAGTAAAAAAAAAAAAAGTTTTTAAAGGGACAGTGAGTTTTCCATGAAATAAGGGTTAAAAATAAAAACGAAAAATTCCTTCAAATAGCGTGCCTAGGAGGTCCCCATAACCTGCCCGTGAAGTGGCGGATTTGTAGGATGTATAGAAACACTTAAAATCAAAAATATGACGTTTCATATGACGGTAAATGCTTTCCCTTTAATCTATCCATAAACAACTGCTTGGGGCGGCAGTCTGTATGAAAAGAGGAGACATTTTCGTACACGCAGAAAACGTTTACAGATTTTTTTGGCTAAATTATTGTGAAACTTATGCAGGCTTTGGATGAAAGTAAGAGTAGGTGCTTTAAAATTGGTCCTTTAGCGTCCCCAACAGTGCCGTCACACCGTAACCCCTCTGAGGATATGAATCTGATACAGGCGTCAGTGGCAGTGCACTCAAATATTGTGCTTTTGGTGCCAGGCCTGCAAGTACTATCATACAGTAACCCCTCTGTGGTATTGTGGAAGAATGCAGGGGTGGACCATGTGGTCCTATATTGAAAAGATATGATTCTGGTCAAGGCGTCAGTGTACCCAGATATTCTGCCTTTGGTGCAAGACTGCCAGGCCAGCAAGTATCATCATACAGTAACCCCTCTGTAGTATTGTGGAAGAATGCAGGGGTGAACCTTGCGGTCCTATATTGAAAAGTTTTTTATCTGGTAATGGGCGTCAGTGCACCCAGATATTGTGCCTTTAATGCCAGGCCACCAAGTATCATCATACAGTAACCCCTCTGTAGTATTGTGGAAGAATGCAGGGGTGGACCATGTGGTCCTATATTGAAAAGATATGATTCTGGTCAAGGCGTCAGTGCACCCAGATATTCTGCCTTTGGTGCAAGACTGCCAGGCCAGCAAGTATCATCATACAGTAACCCCTCTGTGGTATTGTGGAAGAGTGCAGGGGTGGACCATGCGGTCCTATATTGAAAAGTTCTTTATCTGTTAATGGGCGTCAGTGCACCCAGATATTGTGCCTTTAATGCCAGGCCAGCAAGTATCATCATACAGTAACCCCTCTGTGGTATTGTGGAAGAGTGCAGGGTTGGATCCTGCGGTTCAAAAAATTAAAATGATATAAATCTGGCACAGGCGTCAGTGCAGCCAAATATTGTGCCTTTCATGGCAGCAAGTGCATTCACACCGTAACCCTTTTGTGGTATTGTGGAAGAGTTCAGTGCTGGAGGTTTTGTGAATGCAGAAGAGGACATCCCCGATCTATTCCATTACTTCAGCATCAGGGGATTGATAGCTGCTGATCCAGGACTGATTCATTTTTTATAATGTCAGCCGGTCTACAGAGTCGGTGGACAGACGTACTCTTTTGTCTGTGACAAAACCTCCAGCGGCACTGAACGTCCTTTCGGAAAGCACGCTAGATGAAGGGCAACCTAGTAGCTGCATAGCATATTGGCTAAGTTCTGGCCAGTGATCCAATCTCAACACCCAGTAAGCCAGTGGATCATCTGCTGGAAAGGTATCCAGGTCTGCCCTTGCCCCTAGGTAGTCCTGCACCATATGGTGAAGACGCTGGCAATGGGTGCCTACATTTGACGTCCCTGAGCGTCGAGGACTAAAAAAATGTAAAAAAGCATCAGTCAAGCGGCCCTGGCCTTCACCACTATTCCTCTGATCACCTGCAGCCTCAGAAGCACGTGTGTCAGCACTTGGTAATCTACCAGTGCCTGGAAAGGTGTTACACAAGTGTCGCTTTAGAGCGTCCTCAAGTTTTTTCATCCTGTGCTCCCTCTGTGCGGGCAGGATGAGCTCTGCAACTTTCCCCTTGTATCGTGGATCAAGAAGGGTTGCCAACCAGTAATGATCCCTCTCCTTGATAGCTCGAATCCTGGGGTCCTTTAGCAGGCTTTGCATCATTAGGGAGCCCATGCAGCGTAGGTTGGGTGGCATTAGTTTCCGAGTCTTCCTGGTCAATGAGGATGACCGTATCATGCACTTCCTCCTCCCAGCCACGCACTAGCCCTTCTGTTTCTGCACACAAAACCCTCCCTTGAGGAATCCCCACCTTCAATGCCCCCACTACTTAAATATTCCTCCTCATCCTCCTCCTGTCTGACCTGAGTAGGACCCGCTGGAATGCTGTCTGCGGAAAGACTGGGGCCTTGAGAGCTAGGGAAGGCCTCCTCTTCCTCCCGCTGCTCTGCCTCTAGAGCCACATCTATAATTCCCCGCAGAGTGTGCTCCAGCAGGAACACTAAAGGAATTGTGTCACTGATGCATGCACTGTCCCTGCTCACCATCCTCCTTGCCTCCTCAAATGGTGACAGTACAGTGCATGCATCCTTGATCATCAGCCACTGCGGGGGGGGGAAACCAAATTGACCTGAACCTGTCCTTGTGCCATACTCACACAGGTACTTGTTGATGGCCCTCTGCTGCTTGTGCAGATGCTGCAGCATTGCTAATGTTGCGTTCCACCTGGTGGGCATGTCACAGATCAGACGGTTTGTGGGAAGGTGGAATTCTCTTTGAATTTCTGCCAGGCGAACGCTTGCTGGGAATGACCGTCTGAAGTGGCTGCAGACTTTTCTGGCCTGGATGAGAAGCTCTGGCAGCCCTGGGTACTTGGTTAGGAAACGCTGTACCACCAGATTTAGGACGTGTGCTAGGCATGGTACATGCGTCAATTTACCCTTGCGTAGGGCGGAGAGAAGGTTGCTGCTATTATCGCAGACGATCATTCCCAGCTCAAGCTGGCATGGTGTTAACCATCTCTGCACCTGCCCCTGCAGAGCTGACAAAATTTCTGGCCCGGTGTGGCTCCTGTCCCCTAAACAAACCAGCACAAGCACAGTATGGCATCTTTTTGCTTGAGCCATTGCGTAGACCCTGTCAGGCGTCGGTTTAACTGCCACTTCGCCAGAGACAGAGAAGGAGGAGGAGGAGGAGGGGGAGGAAGAGGTGGTGGTGGTGGAGCAGACAGACATCATACAAGCAGCTTTCTGGAGGCGTGGTGGATGAACAAGCTCCAGCACAGAGCCCCGTCTTGGATCCCTCCCAGCTGCAATCAGAGTTACCCAGTGTGTCGTGAAGGAAATGTAACGACCCTGTCCATGCTTGCTGGACCACATGTCTAAAGTCACATGCAGCTTGCTGCTGACTGCCTTTCCCAATGACTGGATAACATTGTCTGCCACGTGCTGGTATAGTGCTGGAATGGCCTTGCGTGAAAAGTAATGGCGTTTTGGAACCTGCCACTGTGGTACAGCACATTCAGCAAATTCACAGAAGGGAGCAGAGTCCACCAGCTGGAAAGGCAGCAGCTGCAATGCGAGTAATTTTGCTAAACTCGCATTTAGATGCTGTGCTTGGGGATGGTTGGGACTATATTTTTTCTTTCGCTGCAGCAGCTGATGTCACATTGTGAGGAAGGACCTGGTACATCCATTACTGTAGCATCATCCCTGTCAGTGGAGGTTGTAGGCAATGACATGGCAGGACATACAGTGGGGGTAGAGACAGATGAAGAGGAGGAGGACCTACGCAATGTTTTGCGCCAACGGGATGTGTGGCACTTGTTCATATGTTGCCGCAAGCACGTGGTACCCGAGTGTCCGGTATCTTTCCCACGCTTAAGCCTCATCTGACATAGATTACAAATAGCAACGCTGCGCTCTACTGCACATTTCTTAAAGAACTCCCAGACAACAGAGTTCCTGCATGTGTTCTTTGAGACAACAGCGCTCTGCACCGGAGCAGCTCTGACATGTGATGCCTTGGACTGGCTAGTGCTACGGTTGGTCACAGAGGATGTTGTGCCTCGTGTTTGCTGTGCCTCCTCCTCCTCCCCCTCTTCCTCACTTAATTCCTCTGTTTGATCTGGCACCCAGGTGGAGTCAGTGACCTCATCATCATTGTCATCTTCACCCCCTATCTCCTCGTCACTGGAGCCAACTTGGCAGTATGCTGCAGCTGCTGGGGCAACATAAGTGCCAGTTATTTGTGTGTCATCACTGGCACCCCCTTCCTCTAGGGTGATTATACTCCCTTGCTCAACCTCAGAGATTGAATCAGAGCACTGTATTTGCTGCGCATCCTCAAGCAGCATGTCACTCTCATTGTAGTCAAACAATTCAGCTGACTCCTCCGTGTGTGATAGCGAGGCTATGGCAGGAGTAGCTGTGGACATGGAGGCTGCATTAGATGCTTTGGCAGCTGAGGTGGACTGTAAAGCACTAGAAGCCTGGCTGGCAGAGGACTCGTAGGATGAGGATGGCCTGGTTAGCCAATCCACCAAGTCCTCTGTATGTTGCTGCTGCTTAAGACGGCCAGCACCAGTTAGAAAGGACAAGCGTGCCCCTGCAGAGGATGCACCACGTCCACCACGACCAGAGGCACAGCCTCCCGACACAGGGGCTGCTTGCCCTCTTATCTGTGTCTGGGAGCGTCTGCCTGTCCTTTTTGTTCTTTCAGACATGGTGAGTGATATATAGATTAATATATACAGAACTCTGATTCAACTCTGGTATAAAGATTTAAAGAACTCTGTTATAACTCAGTGAGACACACTGATAGCTGGCAGCCAGTGACAAGAGACAGATCACCTCAATTCACAAATGTTTTAAAGAAATTAGTGAGCCCCAAAATACTGCGTGGTACTGGATGTGTGACGAGACACAGATCACCTCAATTCACAAATGTTTTAAAGAAATTAGTGAGCCCCAAAATACAGCGTGGTACTGGATGTGTGACAAGACACAGATCACCTCAATTCACAAATGTTTTAAAGAAAGTTGTAAACCCCAAAAAAACTTGCTGGCACAGTGACAAGACACACATCACCTAAATTCCCTGATATTTGGTTGAAATGAGACCCCCCCAGACCCCCCCAGTAGCGTGGCAGACCGGCAGTAACAGCACACAACTATCTCCTTTGAAATCTCCTCTGAAATGCGTGCAGAATCAGCGCGTGGAAACGTTATATAGTGTGCTGCGGGACTTAGCTCTGTGAGCCCATGATTGGGCAAAATTTGCCCAATCAGGACTCTGAGCGGTGATTGGCATAGTGTTGAACCAGTCTTGCACCAGACCTGTGGTCAGGTGCAAGGCTGTAGCCAATTACGAGCTTCAGGCCAGTGGGAAAATGCATTGTGGTCCATTGTGGTCGAACATGTGGCGAACACCCGGAAATGTTCGGTGTTCGCGATCTAATCGAACAGGCTAAGTTCGGGTCGAACTCCGAACCGTCCGAACCGAACAGCTCATCCCTATTACAGAGCAGGCATAACATATCATAAATGAAAGCGGGTATAATAGAGCGTATAACAGAGAGGGTATAACAGACAGCGTATAACAGAGAGCATATCATAGCATATATGAAAGCAGTAATACAGGGAATAACAGAGAGACATCCTGCAGGGTATATAGAATTCTTTTCTTATATCATCCCGCAGTGTCCCATACTCTCCTAGTGAAGGTTTCTGTTTATTATAAACCCGTATACTGTAGTTTATTGTTATTTTTATTTCCCGTCCTTTCTTATATACTTATGTTTATCCTTAAGCCTGGGCCCCGCGAGCGCATCTCTGCTGCTTTTCCCACAGTTTGGAGACGTTAAACCCCGATCTCCCGCCCCGCACCTCCTTTTTACAGCTGCAAACTCCCAGCTGATGCGCTTTAATGAAGAATTGGGTCCGGCGTCACTTTTATACACCGTGAACATCTGGATGGGGGGCGTACTGTGTGCAAAGGCCGCCGTGAGCCGTCTGGCCGAATTCTGCTAAAACCAAGGCATGTTAATAGAAATATAGGCCGGAGAGGAGAGAAAAAAGCATATTTATACTATATCTGTAATATAAAAAATAATAAATGTGTCTTAAATTACTGTTAGCGGAACTAACACAGCAGTGACATAAATCCCACAGTGCTGGCACTGACAGGGTTACAGCATCACTGGATACTCTGTATATCATGATTAATGTGCAGACCCCAGGCGTGATTCCAGCTCATAACACCAAGAAACAGACCCACATACTAGATAAAAATCAGATTGCAAGCTCCTGGGATTTCTTTGGTCAGTTTTTTTGCTGCACTTTCATTAACAAAGAGCTTTTGAGGACTTTTACCAGTTTTTACTTTTATGTTTGTGACCATTTTGTTACATTTTATATGGTAGTAGTTCATCTTTACACGGAAGCACAGGCAGCCTGCTGAAGAGGATGTGGTGCCAGGACCAGAGCCCTGCAGTCACAGCTTTTAAATCCATTTAGTATTTATTTAAAAACAACAGAGCTTGAAAGACAAGCGTGCAGCTACACCCAAATCCTTGTCAATCACAGAGCCAGGAATTATATTTCCCAACTCTCACACCAACACAGATGAATGAGCCTAACACTTCAATGTTCTTGAACCCAGGACATACTTGAAAACGAGAGAAATCTCAATGTATCCTTCCTGGTAAAATCCTTTATAAATAAATAAATATGTATCTATCTATCTATATCTATCTGTATCTATCTATCTATCTATCTATATCTATCTGTATCTATCTATCTATCTATCTGTATCTATCTATCTGTATCTATCTATCTATATCTATCTGTATCTATCTGTATCTATCTATCTATCTATCTATCTGTATCTATCTGTATCTATCTGTATCTATCTATCTGTATCTATCTATCTATCTATCTCTATCTCTCTATCTGTATCTATCTATCTATCTATCTGTATGTATCTATCTGTATCTATCTATCTATATCTATCTGTATCTATCTATCTATCTATCTGTATGTATCTATCTATCTGTATCTATCTATATCTATCTGTATCTATCTATCTGTATCTATCTGTATCTATCTATCTATCTATCTATCTCTATCTCTCTATCTGTATCTATCTATCTGTATGTATCTATCTGTGTATGTATCTATCTGTATCTATCTGTATGTATCTATTGTATCTCTGTATGTATCTATCTCTATCTATCTATATCTATCTGTATCTATCTGTATCTATCTATCTATCTTCTATCTATCTATCTATCTGTATCTATCTATCTATCTATCTATATCTATCTGTACTATTATCTATCTATCTATCTATCTATCTATATCTATCTGTACTATCTATCTATCTATCTATCTGTTCTATCTATCTGTATCTATCTATCTGTATCTATCTGTATCTATCTGTATATATCTATCTATCTGGTATATATCTATCTATCTATTATCTGTATCTATCTATCTGTATCTATCTGTATCTATCTGTATCTGTATCTATCTATCTATCGCTGTGTCTATCTATCTGTATCTATCTATATCTATCTGTATCTATCTATATCTATCTGTATCTATCTATCTATCTGTATCTATCTATCTGTATCTATCTATCTATATCTATTTAGCTGTATCTATCTATCTGTATCTATCTATCTGTATCTATTTATCTGTATCTATCTATCTGTATCTATCTATCTATATCTATTTATCTGTATCTATCTATCTATCTATCTGTATCTATCTATCTATCTGTATCTATCTATCTATCTATCTATCTGTATCTATCTATCTATATCTATTTATCTGTATCTATCTATCTATCTATCTATCTGTATCTATCTATCTATCTATCTGTCTATCTATCTATCTATCTAGCTATCTATCTCTATCTATCTATCTATCTATCTATCGCTGTATCTATCTATCGCTGTATCTATCTATCTATCTATCTGTATCTATCTATCTATATCTATCTGTATCTATCTATCTATCTATCTATCTATCTATCTATCTGTATCTATCTGTATCTATCTATATCTATCTGTATCTATCTGTATCTATCTGTATCTATCTATCTATCTATCTATCTATCTCTATCTCTCTATCTGTATCTATCTATCTGTATGTATCTATCTGTATGTATCTATCTGTATCTATCTGTATGTATCTATCTGTATCTATCTGTATGTATCTATCTCTATCTATCTATCTATCTATCTGTATCTATCTGTATCTATCTATCTATCTCTATCTATCTATCTATCTGTATCTATCTATCTATCTATCTATATCTATCTGTATCTATCTATCTATCTATATCTATCTGTATCTATCTATCTATCTATCTATCTGTATCTATCTATCTGTATCTATCTATCTGTATCTATCTGTATCTATCTGTATATATCTATCTATCTGTATATATCTATCTATCTATCTATCTGTATCTATCTATCTGTATCTATCTGTATCTATCTGTATCTGTATCTATCTATCTATCGCTGTGTCTATCTATCTGTATCTATCTATATCTATCTATCTATCTATATCTAATTTTATCTATCTATCTATCTCTCTTATATCTATTATCTATCTATATCTATTAGCTGTATGTCTATCTATCTGTATCTATCTATCTGTATCTATTATCTGTATCTATCTATCTGTATCTATCTATCTATATCTATTTATCTGTATCTATCTATCTATCTATCTATCTGTATATCTATCTATCGTATCTATCTATCTATCTATCTGTATCTATCTATCTATCTATCTATCTATCTACTATCTGTATCTATTATCTTGTATCTATTATCTGTATCTATCTATCTATCATCTATCTATCTGTATCTATCTGTATCTATCATCTATCTGTATCTCATCTATCTATCTATCTATCTATCTATCTGTATCTATCTATCTATATCTATTTATCTGTATCTATCTATCTATCTATCTATCTATCTATCTGTATCTATCTATCTATCTATCTGTCTATCTATCTATCTATCTAGCTATCTATCTCTATCTATCTATCTATCTATCTATCTATCGCTGTATCTATCTATCGCTGTATCTATCTATCTATCTATCTGTATCTATCTATCTATCTATCTATCTATCTGTCTATCTAATCCATCTATATGTCCAATCATTTATCTACGTTTGTATCTATCCATCTGTTCTTCCATTGCACCATCACATGTTGTGCGTCTCGGTGCGTGTTCGTGGCGTGCAGAATGTGTGCGCATCATACGAGGAGGCGTCGTACAGTCCTTGGGATAAATCACTTCATTTCCCTCGGATAAATCTTTGTAAAAGTCTGAGAAAACTCGTTCTGTGCGGATCCCGCGGCGAGTCGCTGTAACTCGCCCAAGGGGCTTCCGTCCCGTCCCGTGGGTGATGTGATTCATTCTCCGGGCTTGGCTCACACAGAGGCATCCCATTCATATGGACCAGGGGGCGCAGACTGCTGATTGGCTGAACGAGGGGATGGGAGGGGGGGTTATTAAATTAAAAAAAGGAAGAATGGAGAGTCTCACATGAAAATGTGTTTCTAGTGAAGTCATGAGCAGCTGGAGAGGAATCTGCAAGGGATTGTCTGGTCTCTTCTATTAACTCTTCAATGGCCTGAGTCAGAAGACACTGCAGAGTGAGGCTCGTCGCCTGTGGCCCCTCGGGGCCCGCTCATTCACAGCTTTATTTATCACAGTCTCCATCCCTCTGTTTTGATCACATATCTGGCGCTGGTTAACTCTCACACCGTTGCTTTCGAGGCTGCTGGTGCGTTAGTCGCCGCAGGGGTTAACAGCATAACACTTTGTATAACGGTGCTGATACATGTGATCGTTTCATAGCGTAGACACAATTACAGCCACACAAACCCAAGCACAGAGTGCTGGACGCAATCTGCTGACGTTCATGTGCGGCCCGCGCCATCTGTTGCCGCGAGCAGGTCGTGGGGTCATTTCAGGCTCCTCTGGATAAGGGATAATCAGGGGAGATGGTGCCAAGAGCCGGGGGGGGGTGTGATCCATCTAAATGGGTGATTCATGAGTGTCGCCCAACGTCGTGTGTTGTGTGGTGGTGGCGGCCATTGTGCCGAGAACAAAACGTTATAAATAGGCTCTACATTATTATTATTGATATATCGCCAACATATTCCATGGCGGCGACTAATAGAGAGTTTGGAACTCAAGGGACTCCATGATAGGAGATTATAACCATTATGGAGGCAACGTGGCTTTACGCCAACGGTCAGCAACCTCAGCCAGCAAGATGTTTTGCAACTACATCTCCCACTCAGCCAACCTGATTGAGCATCATGGGAGATGTAGTTCCAAAACATCTGGAGAGCCCCTGCTTTACACTTTAAGTTCATTTTTTCTCCTTAAAAGCCAAAGGGGGGGCTCTTGGCGGGTCACCGTGCACCCGTAGGAGTAGATGGAGGTGCACAGGTTTCTGCTTCCCCACTCGTTTCGCCAGATGTTCCTTGTGAAAACCCCAGAGCAGCTCATGTCCGCTGGTTCCACAGGGGGTGAAGAGCAGGGAGGAGGGAGACGGAGAGGATTTGCCAGAGTTATAAATAGGATGAAAGGACTCGCAGAAGAAGAATGCAGCGTATTTGGCAAGCGAGCGTCTGAATGTGTGCGAGCGAGCGAGCTGCGGCGTACGAATGCCGGTGACTAGCTCTGACATGGCTCGTGAGTAAAGCCGTGCGTGCGAGAGCTCGGAATCCGGCGCGGTTGCACAATCGCATTATTACATGCAATAAACGTTGGGAGAAGACGCGCCGACACCGTCACAATATGTGGAAACCAGGGACGTCCAGGAGAAGAGCAGCGAGGATGATGGGAATTTTTGGGGGTGTTGTGTGTTTATACGTGTGTTAATATGTTTATGTTTGTTTGCGTGCGCGCTCGAGCAGCTTTAGGAAAACGCAGCCTGGCTGGAAAGAATGCATTTATTTATTCCCGACACACTTAGTGAACCCGCGGCTCGGGGGGGGGGGGCGGCGGGTTACAAAATCACAGAGACGTCAGCGGAGGGAAAGGGGCGTCCGGGTGTTTTCCAAATCCAGGATTTTTATTTCATTTTTGCTGGAAGGAGTCGCGTAATCCAAGGAGAAGCCAGGAATTCCCGGTCTGAGGGTCCTTAGCCCCGGCCCGACGTCCCGGCTCGTTTTATCCATAGAGCCGTGCCAACGCGTTTCTTGGCAATGTACGGTGAGGGAGGGGGCGGCCGGGCTGAGAACACAAACACACGACTGGAATACGGAATCAAAGAAAGTCCCGGGGCTTCCACTCCCAGAACTCGGGAGGTGCGAGAGCCTGAAGGGGGGGCTTCCACTCCCAGAACTCGGGAGGTGCGAGAGCCTGAAGGGGGGGCTTCCACTCCCAGAACTTGGGAGGTGCGAAAGCCTGAAGGGGGGCTTCCACTCCCAGAACTCGGGAGGTGCGAGAGCCTGAAGGGGGGGCTTCCACTCCCAGAACTCGGGAGGTGCGAGAGCCTGAAGGGGGGGCTTCAAATATAAAACTGCTCCCAGATTTCCTGCGAGAAACTGCACCCCCCTTCATCCGCCACCCCCCCTGCACCCCCACTGAGCCCGGCCTGAGAGATTAATGAAGTAATATAAAATCTATAATCCAAAGCAAAATTATTAGACTGAGGGAACGTTCCGGACACAGGCAGGTGCAGCGCCGGAACATTAATTACAAGCAGGAACCAATATTTAAAAACCGAACCAGAAATCTGAAGAAAATTGAAACGAATGCCTAGCGATAACAGCAACCACAGATACAGTCACAGTATACAGATACAGTCATTATACAGTCAGGTCCAGAAATATTGGGACATGGACACAATTGTAACATCTTTGGCTCTATACACCACCACAATGGAGTTGGAATGAAACAAACACAATGTGCTTTAACTGCAGACTGTCAGCTTTAATTTGAGGGTATGTACATCCAACTCAGGTGAACGGTGTAGGACTTACAGCAGTTTGCAGATGTGCCCCCACTTGGTAAGGGACCAAAGGTAATGGGACAATTGGCTTCTCAGCTGTTCCATGGCCAGGT
Organism: Leptobrachium leishanense; assembly: GCA_009667805.1. Lineage (NCBI taxonomy): Eukaryota > Metazoa > Chordata > Amphibia > Anura > Megophryidae > Leptobrachium > Leptobrachium leishanense. The sequence goes on from RXON01005029.1 coordinate 51,699, forward strand.
GTGTGATATTCCCTCATTACCCCAATTACAATGTGCAGATAAAAGGCCCAGAGTTCATTTCAAGTGTGCTATTTGCATTTGGAATCTGTTGCTGTCAACTCTCAAGATGAGATCCAAAGAGCTGTCACTATCAGTGAAGCAAGCCATCATTAGGCTGAAGAAACAAAACAAACCCATCAGAGAGATAGCAAGAACATTAAGCGTGGCCAAAACAACTGTTTGGAACACTTTCAAAAAGAAGGAATGCACCGGTGAGCTCAGCAACACCAAAAGACCCGGGAGACCACGGAAAACAACTGTGGTGGATGACCGAAGAATTCTTTCCCTGGTGAAGAAAACACCCTTCACAACAGTTGGCCAGATCAAGAACACTCTCCAGGAGGTAGGTGTATGTGTGTCAAAGTCAACAATCAAGAGAAGACTTCACCAGAGTGAATACAGAGGGTTCATCACAAGATGTAAACCATTGGTGAGCCTCAAAAACAGGAAGGCCAGATTAGAGTTTGCCAAACAACACCTAACAAAGCCTTCAAAGTTCTGGAACAAGATCCTATGGACAGATGAGACCAAGATCAACTTGTACCAGAGTGATGGGAAGAGAAGAGTATGGAGAAGGAAAGGAACTGCTCATGATCCTAAGCATACCACCTCATCAGTGAAGCATGGTGGTGGTAGTGTCATGGCGTGGGCATGTATGGCGGCCAATGGAACTGGTTCTCTTGTATTTATTGATGATATGACGCTGACAAAAGCAGCAGGATGAATTCTGAAGTGTTTGGGGCAATATTATCTGCTCACATTCAGCCAAATGCTGCAGAACTCATTGGACGGCGCTTCACAGTGCAGATGGACAATGACACAAAGCATACTGCAAAAGCAAGCAAAGAGTTTTTGAAGGGACAGAAGTGGAATGTTATGCAATGGCCAAGTCAATCACCTGACCTGAATCCCATTGAGCTGCATTTCACTTGCTGAAGACAAAACTGAAGGGAAAATGCCCCAAGAACAAGCAGGAACTGAAGACAGTTGCAGTAGAGGCCTGGCAGAGCATCACCAGGGATGAAACCCAGCGTTTGGTGATGTCTATGCGTTCCAGACTTCAGGCTGTGATTGACTACAAAGGATTTGCAACCAAGTATTAAGAAGGGAAAGTTTGATTTATGATTATTATTCTGTCCCATTACCTTTGGTCCCTTAACAAGTGGGGGCACATCTGCAAACTGCTGTAAGTCCTACGACGTTCACCTGAGTTGGATGTACATACCCTCAAATTAAAGCTGACAGTCTGCAGTTAAAGCACATTGTGTTTGTTTCATTCCAACTCCATTGTGGTGGTGTATAGAGCCAAAGATGTTACAATTGTGTCCATGTCCCAATATTTCTGGACCTGACTGTATATAGTCACAGTACACAGACACTGTCATTATATACAGACATACAGTCACTAAGCAGATTACAGCATTTTCCAGCAATGAATTATCTTTTCAGGTATTTTTCTGGTCCCCGGGCCACGCCGCGCGCCCGCGCCGTGCCGCACTGCACCGCGCCCCGCCTCAGGTTTGCACGTTGAATTAAGCACCAGAGATTGGATGTTTATATTTTGTAGAAAGCTGTAGTTACATTGTGGTGGCCCCCATATGCCTGAGGGTCCCTGAGGCTGATCTCTGAGAGGGACCCTGTAGCCCAGGGGCCTGTGCGAACGTTTGGGTTTGACTAGAGTTAGGGGTGTGTGGATCGTGTGGCCCCGATGCGCCTGTGGTTGGTGAGTCAAACCTTCCAGCGCCAAGCAGCGTGTTTCTGTTTTACTCACGGCGATGCTTTAGTTGTGGAATTTGTCACCGTTTGATCATTTTCTTTCTGTCACATCTGACGCTCCGAGGTCTCACACACACAATATTATAAAAGCTGTTCATGCAGTGAGCTGGATTCCTGCACGCGTTACCCCAGCTCAGGCTCACGTCTGTCCATTAGAAGCCGCAGAGGGTGGCCAAGACTAGTATGGTCATCATAGTCCAACTAGGCTGCAAGACCACGATCCTTCCATGGAAGCCAGTGTATGGGACAGAGGTTCCTGACCTTGGCCTTACAGATGGTTTGGAGCCTCATTAAATATGCTTCTGCATTTACATACATACAAATACACCGGTGCATTCATACACAACTACACCCCATACAAACACATCTCCATTGTTACAGGACCCTTAAAGGAGAGGCAGAGGTTAATACTCAGTGATACTAGAGCGATATTTAATTATCAGTTTTATTTTAGGGACGGGAGGCTGGGAGAGAAATCTGCTGAAACCCAAACGCCCCTAAACGTCCTACAAACTCTTAGGGGAAAAACGCCAAAATGACAGATATACATGTCTGTAGAATACACGAACCAGAGCATCATAACACAGTAACCTTTCACGGGAGTCAGAGGGCCCAGCTTTAAGACTGAATGAGCATCATAGGACACAGAGTATTGAATTATTTGGGGTGTAGAGGGTGTTAGGAGCTAGACGTTCCACAAAGGGGTCAAGGTGATGATCTTAAGGTTAAAGTAAAGTAATAGGAACCCAATCCACTGATTATTCTATCTCTGTGAGCAGAGAAAGGGTTAAACATGCTTTAAGTCATGGTGTGCGCATTATGTATATTGTTTATCATGTTTAGATGGAAGCACGCAGCAGGTTTCTTAGTTTCCACCATTTGATGAAGGTCACAGAGTTGCATGGTGCTGCGGTTTCCAGCTGCGCCTCCCGGGGCAGACAGATCCTCTCTGTAGTGAAAGTTTCAGCTCGAACACAGACGTTAATACCAGTTAATTTACTGTAGCAGAGAAAGACGTTTCCTGTTATTCCGCAGGTGCAGAAAAAGACAGCGATCTGCACAATTTCTGTTCAGCTGACGAATAAAATGTATCTTTTACTTGATACGTGATAAAAATAAGATCCCAAACTACAACAAAATAAATAAGGCCAATAAAACACAGCTAATAATATGTTACAAGGAGTGATTTAGGAAAAACGACACTGGACAGGCCGCATCAATACAATAAACACGGAACACGCAACCTCTGTACATTGAGATACAGATTTACAGTAAAACGTGCAACCTCCATACTGTGGGTTTAAAATGCGCAAGTCTGTACATTATGATTTAAACTGTCATAATGCGCAAGTCTAGGCGGTAATATTCCAGTTTCAGTATAATGCACAAGTCCGTGCAGTAATATTCCAGTTACAGTATAATGCATAAGTCCTTGCAGTAAAATTCCAGTTACAGTATAATGCACAAGTCCGTGCAGTATTATTCCAGTTACAGTATAATGCACAAGTCCGTGCAGTAATATTCCAGTTTCAGTATAATGCACAAGTCCGTGCAGTAATATTCCAGTTACAGTATAATGCACAAGTCCATGCAGTAATATTCCAGTTACAGTATAATGCATAAGTCCTTGCAGTAATATTCCAGTTACAGTATAATGCATAAGTCCATGCAGTATTATTCCAGTTACAGTATAATGCTCAAGTCCGTGCAGTAATATTCCAGTTTCAGTATAATGCACAAGTCCGTGCAGTAATATTCCAGTTACAGTATAATGCACAAGTCCATGCAGTAATATTCCAGTTACAGTATAATGCATAAGTCCTTGCAGTAATATTCCAGTTACAGTATAATGCATAAGTCCATGCAGTATTATTCCAGTTACAGTATAATGCACAAGTCCGTGCAGTAATATTCCAGTTTCAGTATAATGCACAAGTCCGTGCAGTAATATTCCAGTTACAGTATAATGCACAAGTCCGTGCAGTAATATTCCAGTTACAGTATAATGCATAAGTCCATGCAGTATTATTCCAGTTACAGTATAATGCACAAGTCCGTGCAGTAATATTCCAGTTACAGTATAATGCACAAGTCCGTGCAGTAATATTCCAGTTACAGTATAATGCACAAGTCCGTGCAGTAATATTCCAGTTACAGTATAATGCATAAGTCCATGCAGTATTATAGAAACATAGAAAAATGTCGGCAGATAAGAACCTTTCGGCCCATCTAGTCGCCCAATTACATGGATACTTTACCTGGATTTATCTTTTGTTTAGGATAGCCTTATGACTATCCCATGCCTGCTTAAATTCAATTACTGTTTTGGCCTCTACCACTTCTACTGGAAGACTGTTCCATGTATCCACCACTCTCTCAGTAAAATAATGCTTTCTGATGTTACTTTTAAACCTTTGCCCCTCTAATCTAAGACTATGTCCTCTTGTTTTGCTACTTTGGTTCCTTTTAAATATACTCCCTTCCTTGTGGGAAACCTTGTGGATTCCCTTTACGTATTTAAATGTTTCTATCATATCTCCTCTGTCTCGTCTTTTTTCCAAGCTGTACATGTTAAGATCATTAAGCCTTTCCTGGTAACTTTTCTCCTTCAAGCCGTACACCATTTTAGTAGCCCTTCTCTGAACTCTCTCTAAGATGTCTATATCCTTCTGGAGATACGGTCTCCAGTACTGCACACAGTACTCCAAGTGAGGTCTCACCAGTGCTCTGTACAGTGGCATGAGCACTTCCCTTTTCCTACTGCTAATACCTCTCCCTACACAACCAAGCATTCTGCCAGCATTTCCAAGCATTCTGCCAGCATTTCCTGCTGCTCTATTACAATGACTACTTACCTTTAGATCCTCTGAAATAATAACCCCTAAATCCCTTTCCTCAGATGTTGAGGTTAGGACTGTATCAATATATTCTATATTCCAGTTACAGTATAATGCACAAGTCCTTGCAGTAATATTCCAGTTACAGTATAATGCAAAGGTCCATACAGTAATATTCCAGTTACAGTATAATGCACAAGTCTGTGCAGTAGTATTCCAGTTACAGTATAATGCACAAGTCCTTGCAGTAATATTCCAGTTACAATATAATGCATAAGTCCGTGCAGTAATATTCCAGTTACAGTATAATGCACAAGTCCGTGCAGTAATATTTCAGTTACAGTATAATGCATAAGTCTGTGCAGTATTATTCCAGTTACAGTATAATGCACAAGTCCGTGCAGTAATATTCCAGTTACAGTATAATGCATAAGTCCTTGCAGTAATATTCCAGTTACAGTATAATGCACAAGTCTGTGCAGTATTATTCCAGTTACAGTATAATGCACAAATCCATGCAGTAATATTCCAGTTACAGTATAATGAACAAGTCCGTGCAGTAATATTCCACAGTTACAGTATAATGCGCAAGTCCAAGCAGTAATATTCCACAGTGACAGTATAATGCACAAGTCCATGTAGTAATATTCCAGTTACAGTATAATGCACAAGTCCATACAGTAATATTCCAGTTACAGTATAATGCACAAGTCTGTGCAGTAGTATTCCAGTTACAGTATAATGCACAAGTCCTTGCAGTAATATTCCAGTTACAATATAATGCATAAGTCTGTGCAGTAATATTCCAGTTACAGTATAATGCATAAGTCCGTGCAGTAATTTTCCATAGTTACAGTATAATGTGCAAGCCCGTGCAGTAATATGCCACAGTTACAGTATAATGCGCAAGTTTGTGCAGTAATATTCCAGTTACAATATAATGCACAAGTCTGTGCAGTAATATTCCAGTTACAGTATAATGCACAAGTCCGTGCAGTAATATTCCAGTTACAGTATAATGCACAAGTCCATGCAGTGATATTCCAGTTACAGTATAATGCAGTATTATCTGTGCAGTATTATTCCAGTTACAGAATAATGCACAAGTCCGTGCAGTAATATTCCAGTTACAGTATAATGCACAAGTCCGTGCAGTAATATTCCAGTTACAGTATAATGCACAAGTCCATGCAGTAATATTCCAGTTACAGTATAATGCACAAGTCCATGCAGTAATATTCCACAGTTACAGTATAATGCGCAAGTCTGTGAAGTAATTTTCCATAGTTACATTATAATGTGCAGGTCCGTGCAGTATTATTCCAGTTACAGTATAATGCACAAGTCTGTGCAGTAATATTCCATAGTTACAGTATAATGCACAAGTCCATGCAGTTATATTCCAGTTACAGTATAATGCACAAGTCTGTGCAGTAATATTCCAGTTACAGTATGATAAACAAGTCCGTGCAGTAATATTCCAGTTACAGTATAATGCACAAGTCTGTGCAGTATTATTCCAGTTACAGTATTATGCACAAGTCCATACAGTAATATTCCAGTTACAATATAATGCACAAGTCCTTGCAGTAATATTCCAGTTACAGTATAATGCACAAGTCCATGCAGTAATATTCCAGTTACAATATAATGCACAAGTCCGTGCAATAATATTCCACAGTTACAGTATAATGCACAAGTCCATGCAGTAATATTCCAGTTACAATATAATGCACAAGTCCGTGCAATAATATTCCACAGTTACAGTATAATGCGCAAGTCCGTGCAGTATTATTCCAGTTACAGTATTATGCACAAGTCCATACAGTAATATTCCAGTTACAATATAATGCACAAGTCCTTGCAGTAATATTCCAGTTACAGTATAATGCACAAGTCCATGCAGTAATATTCCAGTTACAATATAATGCACAAGTCCGTGCAGTAATATTCCACAGTTACAGTATAATGCACAAGTCCATGCAGTAATATTCCAGTTACAATATAATGCACAAGTCCGTGCAATAATATTCCACAGTTACAGTATAATGCGCAAGTCCGTGCAGTAATATTCCACAGTTACAGTATAATGCGCAAGTCCGTGCAGTAATATTCCACAGTTGCAGTATAATGCACAAGTCAGTACAGTAAGAGATGAATCAGTACATTAAGCATTGCTCCGAGCATCAGAAGAGCCATTTATCAGCACCTTCCATCATTTGATGTTTTTTCAGCTAATATTATGTTAATGATGTAACAAGGAGTGACATAGGAAAAACTGCAAAGAACAGGCCGCACCAATACATTAAACACGGAACACCTAATCTCAATCTCTGTACATTGAGATACAGATTTACAGTAAAACGTGCAACCTCCATTAGGGTTATTCAGAGAGAGACCATCTGACCCCGAAATGTCACCGAACAGTGAGTTTCCCCGTACGGTGCAATTTCGTGGCCATTCGGCTATTCAGAGAGCAGGCAGTTTGTCAAATTTTGGTGAATTGCCAGTGAAATACGGTGCCTGTTCGGCGGCAGTGAAATACGGTGTCTGTTTGGCGGCAGTGAAATACAGTGCTGTTCGGCGGCAGTGAAATGCGGGGCTGTTCGGCGGCAGTGAAATACGGTGTCTGTTTGGCGGCAGTGAAATACGGTGCTGTTCGGCGGCAGTGAAATGCGGTGCTGTTCGGCGGCAGTGAAATCCCCCATGGAGAAGCAATGGTTAATCTATTCACATTGAACAGCAGAGAAATGTCAGTGAAATGCCCTGATGTTCAGTGGTTTCATTCGACAGGTTTAATCAGGCGAATCCCATAGGTTTCAATGTTAAAAATATTCCTGTTTTTATTCAATATCTAATAAACCGTTTATTATTTTAATCTGCAGTAAATAAAACATGGCCCCAGTGCTGTTCAGTGCTCCGATACGTGACCCTAGGCAGCGGTTCGATATGTGGCCCCAGAGCTGTGCAGCGATCAATACTTGGCCCCAATGCCGCGCAGTGCTCTGCTATGTGGCCCCAACGCTCTGCAGAGAACAAATACGTGGCCCCAGTGCTGCGAAGCGCTCTAAAACATGGCCCCATTGCTGTGCAGCGATCCGATACATGGCCCCAGTGCTGCGCAGCGATCCAATATGTGGCCCCAGAGCTGCGCAGCGATCCAATATGTGGCCCCAGGCAGTGCTGTGCAGCGCTGTGATACGTGACTCCAGTGCTGTGCAGCAATCCGATACATGGCCCCAGTGCTGCGCAGCGATCCAATATGTGGCCCCAGAGCTGCACAGCGATCCAATATGTGGCCCCAGGCAGTGCTGTGCAGCGCTGTGATACGTGACTCCGGTACTGTGCAACAATCCGATACATGGCCCCAGTGCTGCGCAGCGATCCAATATGTGGACCCAGAGCTGCGCAGCGATCCAATATGTGGCCCCAGGCAGTGCTGTGCAGCGCTGTGATACGTGACTCCAGTGCTGTGCAGCAATCCGATACATGGCCCCAGAGCTGCACAGCGATCCAATATGTGGCCCCGGGCAGCACTGTGCCGGTTGGCATTAACCCAAGACATAGAAAATGAAATTCATTTTGCTATTAGCGCATTTCACGGTTCTCTTCATTTTCAAATTTTCCCCAAAAACCCAAGAATGAGTAATTCTGCCCATAAAGTCCATCTTTTTAAAAGGGATAATGAGTAACAATGTGTAATGTTAAAGAGTTACTCTGTATCTGCATCACTGGACCAACCACCACCACAAACTGGACAACAAGGGGTCCTTGTTACCCAGTGAGCGCGGATAATGGGAGCCATTTAACAATGTGATTTATTTGTATCATGCTCATTTATCATTCGGCATGGATCAGGCCGCCAGCCTCGCCGAGACAGGAGACATCTGTCCGCATGGAGTGCACATGGTGTAAGGCTGGGGCGGGCAGCTCTCACGTGTCATCAGCTCATGATGTCACTGCATTCTGAGACGATGGAGGCCAAAATAAAGTCTCTATATAATTATATGGTGCAGCTATTTGCCTGCAAAGAAAAACAAAACATATAAATCAGTTCAGAGGAATTTTTTATCGAGATATTTACATACACAGATACGTATCTATCAGCTTTTGGGACCAGGCGTGTAACCATGCATGGAGGCTTATTTATTAAATATATGCTTTTCCTCCTCCAGGAGCATTTTCTGTCATTAATATATTATTTATTATATTTCTTCTTTCTAATAACAAATATTTAAACTGACAGGAATTTGAATGTAAACAAAATCGAAAATGTACAAACTCCAAAAACTGCAACTACCTGATGCTTGTATCGTTTGGTAATCTCATATTGACACTTTAAGCGGAGTCTGTCTGTCTGTCTGTCTGTCCTGGCGAGCACTGTTTCTCAACGTGTTGTATGAAACGCTGACAGCTTCTTATATACAAACACTGCTCTTTTTTTAAAATTTGAAACATTCCTCATTTTATGTTTCTAACGTGTATGTATATTTGTTGTTATGTCGGGACGTTGTACAGCGCCGCGGAACTTGTTGGTTCTTTATAAATGCTTGTACCTAACTGATTTCACACTCCTGACGTTATAAACACGCGCGTGTGTCACATGGTGCAGCCTGAATCACCCTGGATAAAACTGGAAAAATAAAAAATAAATTAAAACAATGTAAAAATAAATATAGTTCTTCAAGTTGGAGGAAAGTGGTTTCTCCGTCCCCTTTAAAATGAATGGAGGAAATACGTTCCCACGTGTTCTCGCATGACAAGATCCCTGGATAAGGTGCTCCAGTAAATTGGGACGTCATCCAAAAAGTCTATGAATAGCCTGGTCTTTGGCCCCGCCTCCAGCGCCATTCTCTAAAACCACCAGGGGCTTCTCTGGCCGCGTGTAATGCTGGGAGGAGAAGGCATAAAAAGTGGTATATAGAAGCATTGTAAAAATACAGGGGACTATTCACAAAGCAGCGAAATTTAACGCAATTTCAGCAATTCAATTTCACCGAAATTTTTTGGTAATTTCACTATTCACTGAAAATCTAGTCGCCAAAGCAGTTATTGGACGTCAGCAAAGAGTGCTGTATTGTGCCGATATTGCTTCTGTGACTTCCGCTGAAGAAAATTCTCCTAATGGAAGAATAAGCCAAAAAAATGGAGTAAAATAGTGTCCAAATAATTAAAAAGGTCCTTTAAAAACATTAAAAAAGACTTTTTTGTATTTCTTATTTTTTTTTTAAAGAGCTTTTAAAAAAAGCTTAAAAAAACAAATAGTGTTTTTGATAAACATAAAATAAATGATCTTTAAAAAATATATATATATATTCCACTTAATACACTGAAAAATAATCAGGTAATTTCGGCAAAATTTGGGTGTAATTCGGCATTCTGTGAACAGACGGATCTAGAGTTTCCAATGTAACAATTTCGGTGCCGCCGAATTTCACCATATTCCACATTTGCTTTATAAGCGTTGTCGTCGGCGTTGAGTTTCTTTCTTTCGTTGACCAGCGATAATCTCCCACCACGAGAAACCACAAGCTGCCGCGTCCGGGGAGGCTTCGCTCTGGATAAACTGTAGCTTTCTTGGCCTTTTCTAAGAAGACGCTGGCTGGAATTTATAGGCTGAGACTTGGTGGTGATGGCTTCCAGGCCTCGGCCATCGTGAAGGGGATAAAACAGATTGTTTACATCAGCTACTTAATTTACCATTTTAAGTGCCATGTGCAGGAGACGCAAAGTTGAGCAACAATAACCGTACATTGAAGGATCATCTGGGATCAATGCCAAAACCCAATAAAAACTGGAGAAAAAAAAAAGAGGTGTCACGGAATCCAACCAGCGAGACGCAAGCGCACACCAAGAATTCCAACCATGAGCGGAAAGGAATGGCAACAATGTAACACGTTTTATAACAAGGGAACGACTTGGGGAACAGACGAGGGTCTGGGGACAAGGAGAGGGTCAGGGACGGAGAAACAAAAATTACAGCAACAACTCATGAAAGGAAGCAGAGCTGGACACGAAGTGCGAGGAATCCGGTGAAACCAAATCATAACCGGAGATAAGCCCCAACAAGTGTGGAATTATCTGAGCGTCACATGACTGCTGAGGTCCCACCGGACTAGCAAAGAATGAGAGATACCAACACAAAATAACTAGATCCCTTTGTCTCCTACGCAAGAGTGCGGTTATTACTCACGTCACATGGTGAAACAAGGGCCCAGACATTGTGAGTAATGGCGCTGGAGGCGGGGCCAGATACCAGGCTATTTCCAGGCTTTTTACATGACATCGCAACCCATCGGGGTTATTTATGTCAAATCAAAATGTAATTTTTTTAGAACAAAAGCAAAGTATTTTATGGAGTTATAAACACACGCCATAAGGTTAATAATGATGTCATTAAAGCGATTGCCCAATATGTTTAAATTATTGATATTCATTTTCCATTTAAAGTAACAAAAAATAAAATAAAAAGTATCACCCATAATCTCCCATATGGTTTCCGTGGCGATCACTCCCCAAAAAACCCACCATCACACGTGTTTTTATCTCGTAGGCACAATTTTATAACGTTTAATTGATTTTAATCAGATTAGAATATCAGCTTATCGTGTGACCTTAAGGCTGGGGTCAGACGACCGCAGTGTGAACGCGCGTGCAGCCGCACTTTATCATGGCCGTAGTAGCAGCAAATGACGTCCAATATACGAAGTACGGCCGCACAAACGTTCGGCCGGGCAAGGCAAGCGGCAAACAAACGCATTTTTTCGAGAACGTGAAACCGCTAGTACTGACGTACAGAGTGCGCCGCGTCCGCTAGCAGCGAGTGTGCATGATTAGGAGACGTCAGACGCTGCTAATGTCCGGTCAACATAACGTCCAGACGCAAAAAGGGTTTTATTGACGATCCGTAAAAAATCACGGACGAAAATGCGCGTCGTATGACCGCTATCGTGTATTCCGTGAAAAAATATGTCCATTCGTTCGAACGCACTTTTTCACGGACAACGCGAAAAATGCGTTCATCGGACTCTAGCCTTAGAGATGAAGACGGCATTACATGACGAGATCGGGGACAGATGTGTTTGTAATCCAATATTTATCCCACAGAGCGAGTGATCGCTCAGCGGACGAAATCAATGAATTTCAATGATTTTACCAGAAAGAAAATGTGATTCAGATGAAAATCGGAGGAGTGTGAAGACGAGTCATCCTCTGCTCGTATTGATGCTTTTATTGTGTCTCTGACCAGTTCTGTATAAAGGGAGGATGGGGGGGTTCCAGTTAGAATGTCGTGTTCCAGGAATTAAGAGAAGGAATGAACACAATGTATCCCTAAAATGTGTGAATGAAGTGATCCGTAAAATGAGAGGGAGCTGGGCGGACGGAAGGGGCTGGCGTAGAGCCAAGGGGTGACTGGATGGCCAATAAAAGTGACGTTTATTGGGCTGAGCCTTCTCTGAAACCACGAGTTGGTTAAAGGATTTTCCGCATCGCCCTGCACCGGGGCGGCAATAATCGAGGAGTAAAACCGGCAGCGCAAACCGCACACGACGGGCTTCAAAGGGTTTATTGCAACTAGAAGCAGGATTCATCACAATGTCTTCTACAAACTCATCTGCAGGGATTGCGCAAACTTAATGGTACCTAGGCGTCAGCGCGTGACCGCAGCCAGCGCCGTGGTGTGCGCATCCCGTATGTTAGGAAGTGCACACATGGAATATTCATTACTGGTGAAATAGTCACAAAACATCCAATTTCATGTCTCTTTATCATCAACCAATAAGATTCCACAATGTACAGCTAGGGACCTGAAAGATGGGAAAACCGGGCCCGTTCATCTTGCTGGCTCCCCTGTGCGCACGCCTATGGGCTGAGAACCCGTTCTGTTTTCTGTGCCCTATTCCCTGATGTCTGTGTTATATTAATATTCCCTTATGTATTTCTTGTGGTATAACTGTAACTATATGCTGCGCTGTTCTTTTCCTTTGTTTTCACATGCTTCCATCACCCCTCCACCCACAGCAACGAGCTTAAATCGGATCACCGTGCCACTTCTAACCCTTTGGTTCAATGCTGGGCGTGTTTTCATTGTTTCTGTACACTCCACTGTGTGTCTGTGTTTTAACCAGCTGTAAAATGTGAATAAAGTCAGTCTCAGTTTAGTTTTCAACCTGCGAGGATCTCCTGTGTTTCACTGGGTTTTGGGCCAGAAGCGGTACTCCTGCGGGATACTGATGGTGAAGGGAGCATTCTGCATGTGAACAGGGATCACCCACGTTACACCTGCTCATTCAGTATATTCAGGGAGTCACATGACCTCATTTAATGCTGAAACATATTTAATCACTCAGTAATTATCCAATGGGAGGCGAGCGCCTATTGGCTGAGTTACATCCAGGGGGGGACTTATATTTTGGCCGGGCAGTGAGCATTTAGTGACAATGTATCTGTTCTTTTCCAATAAAATCCCTTATAAGAAAAGGCCATAGGGGGCGGATTCCGAGGCTACGGGATGTGATTTTATTAATTCAATGTAGGAAATACATGTTTTCTTTCTACATATGTATTTCTGTAACAACTGTAACAATTCAATGTTCTTGAACCCAGGACATACTGAAAACCAGAGAAATCTCAATGTATCCTTCCTGGAAATCAAGAGAAATCTCAATGTATCCTTCCTGGAAAACATGAGAAATCTCAATGTATCCTTCCTGGAAAAACAGAGAAATCTTGATGTATCCTTCCTGGAAAACCAGAGAAATCTCGATGTGTCCTTCCTGGAAAAACAGAGAAATCTCAATGTAGCCTTCCTGGAAAACGAGAGAAATCTCAATGTCTCCTTCCTGGAAAACCAGAGAAATCTCGATGTGTCCTTCCTGGAAAACCAGAGAAATCTCAATGTAGCCTTCCTGGAAACGAGAGAAATCTCAATGTCTCCTTCTTGGAAAACCAGAGAAATCTCGATGTGTCCTTCCTGGAAAACCAGAGAAATCTCAATGTATCCTTCCTGGAAAACCAGAGAAATCTCGATGTGTCCTTCCTGGAAAACCAGAGAAATCTCAATGTAGCCTTCCTGGAAAACGAGAGAAATCTCAATGTGTCCTTCCTGGAAAACCAGAGAAATCTCAATGTGTACTTCCTGGGAAACCAGAGAAATCTCAATGTATCCTTCCTGGAAAACCAGAGAAATCTCAATGTATCCTTCCTGGAAAACCAGAGAAATCTCAATGTGTCCTTCCTGGAAAACCAGAGAAATCTCAATGTATCCTTCCTGGAAAATTAGAGAAATCTCAATGTGTCCTTCCTGGAAAACCAGAGAAATCTCAATGTGTACTTCCTGGGAAACCAGAGAAATCTCAATGTATCCTTCCTGGAAAACCAGAGAAATCAATGTATCCTTCCTGGAAAACCAGAGAAATCTCAATGTATCCTTCCTGGAAAACCAGAGAAATCTCAATGTATTCTTCCTGGAAAACCAGAGAAATCTCAATGTATCCTTCCTGGAAAATTAGAGAAATCTCAATGTGTCCTTCCTGGAAAACCAGAGAAATCTCAATGTATCCTTACTGGAAAACCAGAGAAATCTCAATGTATCCTTCCTGGAAAACCAGAGAAATCTCAATGTATCCTTCCTGGGAAACCAGAGAAATCTCAATGTATCCTTCCTGGGAAACCAGAGAAATCTCAATGTATCCTTCCTGGGAAACCAGAGAAATCTCAATGTATCCTTCCTGCTAAAATACTTTATAAATAAATAAATACATAAATATGCTCTAAAAAATGAATATATAATGTATGTACCGATTAAAATACCTTGAATGAGCTGCCTTGGTTAAACACCTGACACAGTAACAGCCCAAATTAGATTGTAAGCTCCGAGGACAGATTCCATTTGCATCTAACGGTTTTGTTTTGGGTTTTTTCGGGGGAGGGGCATAGGGGCATTACCATTTTAATATTCTCTTTCCTGGTTCATTAAATCACGTTGCAGCCTTTTCACTCGAGTCGATCACGGTCAGCCGGTTCAGAACATTCCTTCTTTGAAGTGGTTTGTAATGGACACCGCGCCGAGGACGCCGACCAGACTCACAATCACCAGAAACGGGCAGAATTCACCTGAATATTTCATTTTGATCTCAGAGCGCGACTCGATGCTGCGTCTGTAAACTCTCCAGGTTTATCTATCGAAGAGAAATGAGAGTTAACACAGTATCAGATTCAGGAAACACGAGGCCGGGATCCAAACCTGGTGCAAACCTAACCAGAGCCGTGAAGGTCTGCGGAGTCGCAGAGTTTCCAACAGCCCTGTATGAGGTCACAGCGAAGGCCTGTGGTGTCAGAGGGGGGAAAAATCACATGGAGAACAATGGGGCAATTTATAGCAAAGAAAAGCAATTTTAAAGAAAAATTAGAAAAGCTGAATAACTTTAGGTGCAACCAATGGAACTCTACCCACAATCCTCTGCTTTTGGGCTATCTGGAATGTCAGTGTTTCGACCATTAATATTGGATCAAAGTGTGACATTTCTTGGTTAATGAGCGATACGTTCTGGCTCCTGGGGTTTTAAGGTGTCGGGAAGATTCAGGACGATTTTAATTTTATTTGTTAAATATTTGGTCTCGTTTGCAGAGATTAAGGCTAGGGTCAGACGAAAGCATTTTTCCCCGCGAACGTGAAAAAGTGCGTCCGAACGCATTGACGTATTTTTTCACGGAATGTGCAAAAACGGTCAGACGACGCGCATTGTCGGTCGTGATTTTGTACGGATCGTCAATAAAACTCTTTTTGTGTCTGGACGTTATGTAGGCTGGACATTAGCAGCGTCTGACATCTCCTAATCACGCACACACGCCGCTATGCCGCAGCTGCGCACTCTGTACGTCAGTACTAGCGGTTCAGCGTTCTCAAAAAAATGCGTTCAAATTCCACTTGCGTTGCACGGCCGGACTTTTGTGCGGCCATACATCGTATATTGGCCGTCATTGCCCGTCATCTGCTGCTAGTGCGGCCGTAATTATGTGCGCCAGAACGCACGTTAAAAGTGCGCTGGTCTGACCCCAGCCTTAACCACTTCAATGCTAAGGACGCGCTCAGCGCGTCCTCAGCATTACCGCTGGTGTGCTGAGGACGCGCTGAGCGCGTCCTCAGTTTGGGGTCAGCGTTCGGCCGGGTTCCGGCCGATCGCTGGCCCCTCCGGTGCGGGCTGACATCCTGGATGTCAGCCCGGCATCCGGACCAGCAGCCGCCAACATTAGGTGTCATCGCGGGGGCGCGATGACACCTAATTCAGGCGCCCCCCCGCATGTGCGGAGGAGGCGCCTGAAAGGGAGGGGGGGAGGTCCTTCGGACCTCTCTCCCTCCCGATCGGCGGCGCACAGGGGCTTAACCCAGGCATCATTTGGAAGGGCACAGCCTGCCCTTCCAAATGATGCCTGGCATTAACCCCTGGGGAGCTGGATCGCAAATCGGCGCTGAAAAGCGCCGATTCGCGATCCTTCCCGGGAGCTGGCCGACATCTTGGATGTCGGCCAAGCTTCCGGGAACTCCCCAGAGGACTGGCGTCATCGTGCGCAGCACGATGACGCCAGTCCTACAGTTAACCCCTAACTGCCACCAACTGTGGAGATAGGGAGTTCCAATGAACTCCCTATCTCCCGATCCGTGGCAGCTAGGGGTTAAATTTTGATATCGTTGGATCGGCCAGAGCATGGCCGTTCCAACGATACCAAACATGAAAGTTAAAAAATTTGTAAAAAAAAAAAAAAATGAAAAATAAAAATAAAAAAAAATTAAAAAAAAAATTAAAAAAAAAAAAAAAACACTTTTTTTTTATTTTTTTGGGTTTGTTAATGCAGCAATATTGTTCCCATTTCAATTATAATGTGAACAATGATGCTGCACTAACGATTTTTGTATGCGGTGCGTTTGTTAAAAATAGTGTCATTTTCCCCAAAAAAAAATGTAACGAGACCCCATCTCTAATTTTTTTAACAAGCGCACCCCATACAAAATATAACCGCAATTGCTCGCATGTTAAAATGTGGAAAAAAACACTTTACACGTTGTAAATTATTGAAAATACATATTTTATTGCATTTTTTGTTATAATATACAGACATGACATAACGTATACATATAATAATGACATATTATGAATCTACCGAGTCTGACGGAAAGAACGATATATAATATGTCGGTGTCATATACTAAAATAAGCCTTCAAAACACGTTTAAACATGATGCGCAAAACAGGTAAAAAATGACCTCAGCACAGGGGCGGGAAAAGCCTCAGCAGCGAAAGGGTTAAAGGAAGTCGTGTCTGAGCAGCCGCGGGGGGGGGGGGCTCCACATAATGATTGGGGGGGGCTCCACATAATGATTGGGGGGGGCTCCACATAATGATTTCGCCACTTTCTGGACCTGAGCAGATTCTAGAGGCCTGGAAGAACAGAAGCAAAACCAAGGGAGACGAAGAGGTGAAGTAACCCTGTGTGTGCCGACATCCTGCGGAATTCTCCCTCATTACCTGCTGTTCCCCACGGAAAGCCAAAAAAATGATTTAAAGAGACAAACGTTGAAATGCTCGTATTGTGATTTATAGGACACGCGCTGCGCAGCCCAATACATAGCCCTCCTGTGCCACCGAGATCCCTGTATCCAGCTTTATAGAGCACTTGCTATTTAACCCATCGCATACTGGATTATGTAACCCGCTCTATTCTGTTTCTTCATTTATAAAGCACTTGCTATTTAACTCCTTATGTGCCAGATTAGCTGAATCTCACTGCTGTTCTCACTATATTGTAATTTATAAAGCACTTACTTTTTAACCCATTGTATGCCGTTTTAAGGTAAAAGATGACATTTACATAAAAAAGTCAGAATTCCAGCACTTTTTACACAATTCACACAATTTCACAACCACATGGATGTATTGCCAGACACTGACCAAAATTGGAGGATAGGTAAAGATTATTGCAGGTGTGAGATAGACAGGGTTATTCACAAAGAGCCGAACTGGCCACGACATTGCACCGAACAGTGAGTTTCCCCACATGGTGCAATTTTTGGGCCATTCGGCTACTCAGAGAGCAGGCAGTTTGCCAAATATTGGCAACTTTCCAGTGAAATATGGTGTCTGTTCGGTGGCAGTGAAATACGGTGCTGTTCGGCAGCAGTGAAATACGGTGCCTGTTCGGCAGCAGTGAAATATGGTGCTGTTTGGCGGCAGTGAAATACGGTGCCTGTTCAGCGGCAGTGAAATACAATGCTGTTCGGCGGCAGTGAAATACGGTGCCTGTTTGGCGGCAGTGAAATACGGTGCTGTTCGGCGGCAGTGAAATACGTTGCTGTTTGGCAGCAGTGAAATGCGGTGCTGTTCGGCGGCAGTGAAATACGTTGCTGCTTGGCGGCAGTGAAATAAGGTGCTGTTCGGCGGCAGTGAAATACGGTGTCTGTTTGGCGGCAGTGAAATACGGTGCCTGTTCTGCGGCAGTGAAATACGGTGTCTGTTTGGCGGCAGTGAAATACGGTGCTGTTCGGCGGCAGTGAAATCCCCCATAGAGAAGCAATGGTTAATCTATTCACATTGAACAGCAGAGAAATGTCAGTGAAATGCCCTGATGTTCAGCGGTTTCATTCGACAGCTTTATTCAGGCTAATCCCATAGGCTTCAATGTTACAAATATTCCCGTTTTATCCAATATCTAATAAACTGTTTATTATTTTAATCTGCAGCAAAAAGTCTTTATTTATAGTTTTTTTTTCTAGGATTTTTTAGGCATTTTTCGGGATTTTTTTCCACAAAAAAGAATTTCAGACTTTTTTTAAATAGCGTTTTTTTTCCTGTAACAGATCTTTTTATTATCATTCATTGGATTTTATATGTCAATTCCAGACATTTTCGTCCAGTAGTTTGTTTGCAAACAGCGTTTGAAATGTTTTGAGTTTCAATTGTTTTCTGTTGCTTTTTTTTTTACCCCGTTCGTCAGCTTTTTCCGGCGACTGGTCGGCGCCGTGTTCAGTGGATCATTGCCTTTTTTTGGACATGTTCGGTGGTTTTGCGATGGACCGTCGGGAACGTTCACTGGGTTTTTTTATGGCGTTTCGGATCGATTTAATTTTTCGGATCATATCAGCGGGATTTTGTGCGGATTTTTGGAAATTTTTCAGCACATTTTCAGCGATCTTTCAGGTGCGTTCGGTGGTTTTTCCCTGCACTTCGGGGACCCTGCAGTAAATGCTGTATTCACTGCAGGGTCGGGGAATTTGATTCCCCAAAACTGTGGGGAGCGAGAGAGCATGGAAATGTCCGTGGCATTGTGGTGCTTTCTGAATAACCCCTGGAGTGCCACAGCAAGAGAAAGGAATGAGGCAGTGATGTAATGTGGCACGCAGATATAACCCCAAACATGGGGTTTATGATCAGTCTTGCACACATGGCTGACATTCCAGCTGTACAGGCCAAACGAACACACGCACCACACTCGGGTTTTAGGGGATTTTTCTTGGAGGTCTTTAGACGCAGGAAATATCTGGAATCAGGACAATTTAAAAGTAACAAAAAGGCAAAACGTGAAAGACGTCCTCTGTATCACGGAGGAGTAAATGTCCTTTCTTCTTTTGAACACACATAGGGGAATTGTTGGTTATTGTTTAAAAATGCAGAATTGAAATCTGTGTGAATAACCTTTGTTGCGCAGAAACAATATTTATGATGGGTTTTAAGGACGGAATACGAAGCTCCCGCAATATAATCTAGAATCATAATGTATTTTACCTAGAAAACATTTACCAACATATAATAAAATGAAATCTGGAACAAAACCGTAACCTGTGTCTCCCCCCCCCCTCAAAAAAGAGAAAAAGCAAAACCCACATACCTTTACAAAAGCCTATATATCTTCTGTTTATGTATGTGGACAGAACCCATGGATTTCTGCTTAAAAGGAAACCAATTAGAAGCCATTGTGTTGTAACGAATACAATGTATCCGTGTTTACAAATTCTCACTGGACAAAACAATTGAAAGTTTGGTTTATTGTTTTTTTTTCAGTAAATAGGGGCTTATGGAGGCGCAGGGGAGTAATCTTTTCTTTAGTTTCCTTTCTATAGAGCACACCCAGTATTTCCCATAAAGTATCTCTATACAGAGACGCCACCTTGGAGGACAAACATTAGGGGACTGGGAATGTCAAACTACCGGAGTAAATGCCGCTAACTACTGGAGTAAATCATCCTCGGTAGCTCGTCCGCTCAGCACCTCCTTCTTAATAAAGAATATTTACATTATTACTGCAGGGACACACTGTGATTAGTTACTATATACAGAATCCCATGAAAGTTCCATAAGGGGGTATGAGCGGTGAAATTTCAGTGCTCTTTTGTTCCCCGCACTATGGAGAACCCAATTCCCCGACACTGCAGTGAATTCAGGAATCACCGCAGAGTCCCCAAAGTGCAGGGAAAAGACGCTGAACAACCGCCTAATCGAAAGTAAGAACCGCCGGAAAACATTGGATCCGATCCAATAAGCTGCTGCAAATCCACCGAACACACCTGACGATCTGCCGCAAAACCGGCGCAAAAAAAATCAATAAATAAAGAGACTTTTTGCTGCAGATTAAAATAATAAACGGTTTATTAGATATTGGATTAAAACGGGAATATTTTTAACATTGAAACCTATGGGATTCGCTTGAATAAACCTGTCGAATGAAACCACTGAACATCAGGACATTTCACTGACATTTCTCTGCTGTTCAATGTGAATAGATTAACCATTGCTTCTCTATGGGGGATTTCACTGCCGCCGAACAGCACCGTATTTCACCGCCGCTGAATAGACACTGTATTTCACTGCCGCCAAACAGGCACCGTATTTCTCTGGCAATTTACCAATGTTTGCCGAACTGCCTGCAATCTGGGAAACTCCCTGTTCGGTGGCATTTCGGGG
The DNA here is from genome assembly GCA_009667805.1 of Leptobrachium leishanense. Lineage (NCBI taxonomy): Eukaryota > Metazoa > Chordata > Amphibia > Anura > Megophryidae > Leptobrachium > Leptobrachium leishanense. Next base: position 72,307 of record RXON01005029.1, read on the forward strand.
CCAGTTCGTCTCTCTGTGAATAAACCTGATAATTATTTGCTTGCTTCCATGATGCAGGAATTGCCAGGAGATTCTCTGATGACCTGAAAGAATATTAAAAACACACTGAACCTATTAGAGAAATGCGGACATTAGAAATAAATAAGAACGCATCTCTCATGGAGTAGTGTGAATGTAGGAGTGTATTTGTGTGTATTGACACACAGCAGCAGGCTCCCTCATTGTGTTTTGTGTATAGAGAGGTGTATTTCTGCAGAGTGTCCATGTGTGGCCCTCATGATGGAAATACAAACAGGTCTCCTACTCTCCATTCCACGTGTGGCCCCTGGCCGAGTGAGACCTTAGGCGGCTGCCTGTTGAAGAGAAAAGTCGCATAAACCTGAAGCATATTATTTCGGAATATAGGGCAGGTAGTGGAGGGGGGAGGGGTTACTCCGCCCAGGTCCCACTGGAAGCATGTGGGGTTACTTGTTTCTTGAACTCAAGCTTCAGCGTCTCATTAGCTCAGCTGTACCCAAGGTATAGGCCAGATGTAGGAACATAAGAGACAGTGCTGGTGTCTTGCTGGTCGCTGCACTTGTGGCGCCACCTGTTTGTAAACACCAGCATTGTCTCTTCTCTTCCTTTTTGTAAACGTACGGAATGTGCTCGAATTTATTTTCTTAAGATTGTATAAAGTTTTATGTTACAATGTTTATCATTTTCTGTTTATTTGCTACTAAATGTTTTATTTTTAAGACTTAGAATAGCACTAAACCTTTTGTTTCCTGAAAAGATTGTCCCGGATCCACCGCTTTAGTGAGAGTTACAGGTCTAGGGATGGTGTAGATGTTGGATCACTGCGCACGCGTCCCGTTAAACTCAGAGTATTTATAAAATGTTAAATGTTATTGCAACAGTTTTCAGTGTTTTTTCTCAGCAAACTCTTCGTGAACCAGACAAGGATCCATCAAAATCTGTAGTTAGGGATCTGAATGGGGGACATGCAGGACCAATCAGCATCCACCTGTGCAGCTTGGATAATTTGTATGAGCCTCGCTCAGGAAACCGCCGCATTGTTGCACTTTGCTCTGCGGCCTCTGCAGGACTGTGATGCCTTTTCTTCACAAACGCCTGATACTTCATGTATCTCTCATTCCATCGCCGCCGCCTTTTCCTGCCGCTCGCCAAAGCAACGCGCGCGTCAGAGCTCTCAGGCCCCGATGCAAAGGAAAATAAACTTCTATTAAGTCTTTCTTTTGTACCTCTCTCGTCAGACTGCCAGACCCCCTGAATGTTCGGAAGCCCCCGACCATCTAAATATAGAAACGTTTAACTGCGCCTTAGATCCTGTAACAGTTTCAGACCAACATCTGCTGACTGGTTTCCTCCATCGAGAGTTTTTTTGGCTTTCGAATCAAAGGGAGAAGGAACAATGGGCCAAAGCTTTGCACAGAATCAGCACCTTCCTCCCCGAGCCGCAAACTGCTTCACTTCCAGAATGGAGCGATCAGGGACAACGGAATTCTTCCATGTCTGCGCAAACAAGTCCAAAACTTCTATAAATAAACCCCAGATACCAAATGAAACATGAAAACATACTATAACCTATCACAATGTCACCATCACAGCTCGCCAAGAAGAGCACGACGAGACGAGGACGAGGGCCGCTCACTCCAAATCTTGACTAGCAACGTTTATACACATTGTATGCTCTGATACAAACAATACAACCTTAAAATAATAATTTATAGAACACTGAGAGCTGGGATCAGGAAGTCACTGTATATAGGGGCTGCGTGATGTGTCTGGATAGTGAGGGATGCAGTCAGGGCAGTCACTGTATATAGGGGCTGCGTGATGTGTCTGGATAGTGAGGGATGCAGTCAGGGCAGTCACTGTATATAGGGGCTGCGTGATGTGTCTGGATAGTGAGGGATGCAGTCAGGGACAGTCACTGTATATAGGGGCTGCGTGATGCGTCTGGATAGTGAGGGATGCAGTCAGGGACAGTCACTGTATATAGGGGCTGCGTGATGTGTCTGGATAGTGAGGGATGCAGTCAGGGACATTCACTGTATATAGGGGCTTCGTGATTTGTCTGGATAGTGGGGGATGCAGTCAGGGACAGTCACTGTATATAGGGGCTGCGTGATGCGTCTGGATAGTGGGGATGCAGTCAGGGCAGTCACTGTATATAGGGGCTGCGTGATGTGTCTGGATAGTGAGGGATGCAGTCAGGGACAGTCACTGTATATAGTAACTGTGTGATGTGTCTGGATTGTGGGTGATGCAGTCAGGGCAGTCACTGTATATAGGGGCTTCGTGATGTGTCTGGATAGTGAGGGATGCAGTCAGGGACAGTCACTGTATATAGGGGCTGCGTGATGTGTCTGGATAGTGAGGGATGCAGTCAGGGACATTCACTGTATATAGGGGCTTCGTGATTTGTCTGGATAGTGGGGATGCAGTCAGGGACAGTCACTGTATATAGTGGCTGCGTGATGCGTCTGGATAGTGGGGATGCAGTCATAGATAGTCACTGTATATGGTGACTCTCATGATTCCCCGGCCATCAATTGTATTGAAGGGTTTCTGGGAATTGTAGGCATCAACATCTGGAGGCCATGAGTTTGACAGCCCTGGTCTAGGTGAAAGCTGCAGAGCTTGTCCCTCCTACCCTAAACACGAGTGCTATGAGTCACATACAGGGTTATTCAAAGAGATTCGAAAAGTTACCGCACGTTCGGTGACTTTTCGTTCTCTTCAATTTGGTTCCTTTTGCCGATCCCATTCCGGTGACCCTGCGGTGTATCCAGCAAACACCACAGGGTCCCCGAATTGCAGGGAAAAGCTGCCGCAAACCTGACGAAAACTAACCGCAAAACCCAGCGAATGCACGCCGAAAACCCGCAAAAACATCTGGATTAACCTGCCGAAAACCACAGAAAAGCCCGAGCAGGAGCCAATCACACACAGCGCAGCCACCGGAAAAAGCCGACACCGGAGACGAAAGCAGTGAATAAATTAGCAAAACAGTTTGTATGTTTGAAAAGTGAAACGCTGTTTGCAAAGAAACTACTGAACGAAAATGTCTGAAATTTACATATAAAATCCAATGAATGAGAATAAAAAGGGCTGTTACAGAAAAAATAAGTAAACTTAAAAAAAAATCAGAAAAATGCTTAAAATATCCCAAAAAATCTATATATAAAGAGACTTTTTACTGCAGAATTTTATAATAAACGGTTTATTAAATATTGAATTAAAACGGGAATATTTTTAACATTGAAGCCTATGGGATTCTCCTGAATAAACCTGTCGAATTAAACCACCGAATGGCAGGGCATTACGGGAACCTTTCACTGCTGGTTTGTGTTCTCTGAATAGACGAAGCATTGCTTCTCTATGGGGATTTCACTGCCCTCGAACAGGCACCGAACAGGCACCGTATGTGCAGGCAATTCGCCAACATTTGGCGAACTGCCTGCTCTCTGAATAGCCGAATGGCCAGGAAAGGTAACTGAACGCTGATTTTCAGCGTTCGGTTACCTTTCTCAAGCAATTCGGATCTCTTTGAATTTCCCTGATAGTAGTGCACAGCAGAAGCAGGAGTCACACAGACCCAGCGGGTTGGTACAGCACAGGTGCTTAGGTTGGGAGTCCGCAGACTAACTCACCAATAATGCATGGAAATGAGGAAAATGCTGGATTTAACATAAAGAATTGATCCAGGGAAAGTTCAGAGACCCCCTGGAAGGTCCTTCAGCCCCCCATCCCCTCCTAAACAAAAAGAGGCACCACTTTGTGATGTTGCAGATAGTGGACTTCATGGAAGTGGTTCTCTGTGGAACACTGGTGGCTCTAGGGTGAGGGAGGCCTTAGGCCAAGCTCAAATGCGCGACCCTTCAACCTGGACACAAAAATTTGAAAATAACCCAATAAATTTGGATAAAAGAGGCCGTTTCTGGTCTCCTGGCAGAGAAATGTACGTGAAGGTAGGAGTGTATTTGTGTGTTACATCAGTATTGGCGCTCTACATAAATTCCGTTATTTGAGGCCCCCAGTGGGCGCGAGGCCTGAGACAGCTGCCTATTTTGCCTAAACAGAGAGCCGCCTCTACTGTGCAGTGAACGCTAGAGGTGAGTGAATGATAATGTCTGAATCCAGCACTTACTCCTCTGAATTTTCAGCTTTATTTGTGAAAATCTTTATTCTACATAATCTGTCGATCTGTTTCCAGGCGCCTCTGCGGTCTCTCAGCAGATGCTGTTTAGTGAGTAATCCCCACGCTCTTTGAAGACAGCCAATCTGTTAGAGCTGTGGCGCGCGCGCCATTTATCCCAAACTCCCAGCAACTGACATTAATTGAAACAAGCCACAGCCACAAGCCTCAAAGGAGATAAAACCCGGAGCAGATGTAAAGCCGAGGTGGGTCGAGGTCTGTCTGGCGAGTGCTAAGTGATATCAGTCTATCTCCAGGTCTCCACCAGCGCGCACCCAGCACCAGACCTGGAGCCACAGGCAACTCTCCACCAGGTGCCATTGCCAGGGTGAGGTGTCTCCTCAATGCGCTCTATCTCTGTACTCTCCACCAGGTGCCATTGCCAGGGTGAGGTGTCTCCTCAATGCGCTCTATCTCTGTACTCTCCACCAGGTGCCATTGCCAGGGTGAGGTGTCTCCTCAATGCGCTCTATCTCTGTACTCTCCACCAGGTGCCATTGCCAGGGTGAGGTGTCTCCTCAATGCGCTCTATCTCTGTACTCTCCACCAGGTGCCATTGCCAAGGTGAGGTGTCTCCTCAATGCGCTCTATCTCTCTACTCTCCACCAGGTGCCATTGCCAAGGTGAGGTGTCTCCTCAATGCGCTCTATCTCTGTACTCTCCACCAGGTGCCATTGCCAAGGTGAGGTGTCTCCTCAATGCGCTCTATCTCTGTACTCTCCACCAGGTGCCATTGCCAAGGTGAGGTGTCTCCTCAATGCGCTCTATCTCTCTACTCTCCACCAGGTGCCATCACCAAGGTGAGGTGTCTCCTCAATGTGCTCTATCTCTGTACTCTCCACCAGGTGCCATTGCCAGGGTGAGGTGTCTCCACAATGCGCTCTCTCTCTGTACTCTCCACCAGGTGCCATCGCCAGGGTGAGGTGTCTCCTCAATGCGCTCTCTGTACTCTCCACCAGGTGCCATCACCAAGGTGAGGTGTCTCCTCAATGCGCTCTATCTCTGTACATGTTACTCCACACAAAGTGATGAGTCAGCATTTAATCATGATGAGGAGCCCAGGTCATGCTCCAAAAACCACCAGACTCGCACATGACCGGGGAAAGCCTACTCCACACAAAGACGAATTACTGCCAGGGACTTGCCAGGATGAGGAGCCCAATGTGTAGACAAGCCAATACGGGTCAACCACTGCATGGCGGACTGGTGAGATGGGCAGCCCAGCCATGGCAGAGGCCGGCGGTACACCAGGCAGGTGTCCGTGGTGCTAACGGATAGCTAGGATGCTCAGACGGTTGTGTGGCAGGAAAAGCATGGTTAGGAAACATGGCAGGCTGACATAGTCCATTGCAAGTGGTCACAGGGCAGGGTTCGATCCAAGGAGAATCTGACGCCACCTGGGGGCAAGAAGGAATTTTTCCCAGTGTGTTGCATATTGGCGAGCGCTTCAGACTGGGGGTTTTTGCTTCTTTTGGATCAGTAGCAGTAGGTGATGTGTGAGAGGCTGAACCCGATGGACGCGCGGCTTTATTTCAGCCTTTGTAACAATGTAACCCAATCAGCCCGGCACACTCAGGCCTGGATACTACGAAGACATAAAATAACCGAGCCCCCCACACACACACACACACACACACACGTACAAGGGGATTATAATGGCAGGTGATTTCCTACCGGTGTCTCATAATCACCTCTGGCTGCAGGTGGACCAGGCTGGTGATTTAGGTGGATTTCTGCAATAAGGGTCTCAATGTGGAAGAAATGAGCAAGCAGGATAAATGTCCCAGTGGGACGCGAGCCGGGAAAGCTGACCGCAAAGGGCCGAGATATGAGTGCAAATCCCATCAGGTTCCTTAATGGAGCGAACACGCCTGACAGGCTGTATGGCCTAGTATATACCCTGACCAGGGCTGCCAGAGCCACCATGTTTTCCTGGACACATAGAACTTATTAGACACTGGCAGGCTGGGCCTCATGGGAGATGTAGTCTCAAAACATTGTGAGAGCCAATGTTGCTGACTCCTGCCCTAGAGAAACGCCTTAGATCCGTAATGGTGAACCTCAGCACCCCAGATGTTTTTCAACTACATCTTCCATGATGCTTAGCCAGGAATAAAGCTGTTGGGGCATCATGGGACATGCAGTTTCAAAACATTCACCTTCACCGCCTTAGATCTTCTTAGATCTAAGGGTCATGTTCTGTCTACACAAAGTATCAATGTATTTACTAACCTGGAAATCTGATACATTGTGATATATTTATATATTGATGAATCACCATAACCATCCAGAGCGTCAGGATCCCCCAACGCGCTCCTGTCCACACACAGGAATCATAAGAGAGGGAGAGCATGGTGTGTGACGGATCAATGACCCCCTGCCCGAAAAACGATGAGCGTTAACTGTTAGTACACCTTGTGTAAACACACGGGAGGAGCGAGCCCCCCCCCAGCCACCCAGGAATGAATGAAGGACCTTGGGGGGGGGGGTTAAATGGATAAAATCGATTAAAGGAAATGGAAAGTCAAACAGAGTTAAACTAGATTGGAAATATCCACTTTTCCTAAGGTGAAGCCCCAAGAGGGCGACTGGACCCCCCACCCTGCAACATGATCTTAGACCTCAGACAATAAGGCCCGTGTCAGACGAACGCAGTGATCGCGACCGTGTTGCTGCACATTTTAACTTCCGTCTTAGCATTGAATCATGAGCAATAGCGACCCACACACTAAGTGTGCCCGCAACGAACTGCGCACACACAACGCATGTGGCAAACGGACGCAAGTTAGGCAAGAACGTAAAACCGCGAACACGGACGTGCAGAGTGCGCCACGTCTGCATAGCATTCTGTGTGCGTGATGAGGAGACGTCAGACGCAGCACATTTGCGACGTCCAGCACATTGACGCACACAATGCCTTTTCAGATCCTTTTTCATATTAATTTTGTTTCCCACATTTCATTTTTTTTCTACGTCCGTCATAAAAAACGGATCGTGTGGCGTCTGCAGTATCTTCCGTCAGTATGTCCGTCCGTTGTGCACGACGCAGAGTGCGCTCAGACTGCGCTCGTCTGACTCCAGCCTAAGAGGTGCGGATCAAGTGACGCCTGAGAAAATACACAAATAACACAATCACTTTACTGAAAGGCAATCCTCAACTTTACACCTTGAAACAATGTATCTGGTGTCAGTCTGAGCTAAAGGTGTCTGTGCTACCGATGGCTCAATCCGGCGCGGGCAGCGAGTACCAGGGACCGGGAAGAAAAATGACAGAATATCCATCCAACAACCGAGAAGCGATTAGAGCGGAGATTATATTTTCCCCCCAAATTTGGCTTGAATTTTGCAATGTGGGGCTCAGTTCACCTCGTTATCTCGCCCCTATCTCCTTATCTCACACACGGAGCTATCCTCGCAGTTGGCCGTAACATGCGGCCGCAGAATTGCCAGCGGGTTTTTTAGGCTAATGTCCGATGAGTGCAGTCTGAGCGCACTCTGCGTGCTGCATAACGGACGGACGTACTGACGGAAGATACTGTAGACACCACGCGGTCCGGGTTTTTTTGAAAGAACGTAAAAAAAAAGGTAATTATGGAAAATAAAATTAATATGAAAAATGATAAAAATTTGAAAATGATATGAAAAGGCATTGTGTGCGTCAAGGTGCTGGACATCGCAAATGTGCTGCGTCTGACATCTCCTCATCACTCACACAGAACGCTACGCGGACGTAGCGCACGCACTTCGTGTGTGGGTCTGTATTGCTCCTGATTCTATGCTACGACGGTCGTTAAACTGTGCGGCGACACGGACGTGATCACTGCGTTCGTCTGACACCGGCCTGACTTGTGAATTAGTGGGGAATTGCAAAATTTAGACCGAAATGTCAGAGCTGGAAGAATAACAAGCGTGGGGATTTTTTTTCAAGTTAAAAAATTCTGTTACTTTGGCCTAAAATTGGAAAATTCCCATAAAATTCTCCACCAATCACTGCCTTTTGGTCAAGGAAATGGACACATAATGCATGGCGGCCTCGAGGCACTGGATCTAATATGGAAAATATATTCAGCGGAATAAAGGGGTAATAATAATAATAACATTAATAATACAAATAATAACAACAATAATTATAATAATAATAATAATCATAAAATATATCTGTTCTCTGACTATGCCCAGACGGACGCTGTGCCATTACCTGGCGGTGACCCGCCTTTACCTGTGATGGATACTGTGCGTGTCGGAAGTTATTGTGCGCGCGGATAATGGGACGTGTAATTCCATCTTCTGTTATGACATAATGTTGTGTGGTTTGAAGCACAGGCAGATAGTGGTTTGGGTGGAGGAGAGGAGGAACATCTGGCTTTAATCCCTGATAAGAGTCCTCAGCTGTTAGTGACAGCCAGGTCTGCCTGAGGGGGGGCAGCGCCCACCCCTTATTCACCCCAAAAGCCCTCCCTCAATCTGTGATTCTGAAATGTTGTATTTAGGAAATGGGAGACTCTGGTAAAGGAAGAGCTGTAACCCCTGGACCAGCCCCTGTATATAAAGACAAGCACGCAACCCCCGATTTAGGGGTCACTGAACCTCTCAAAGCCAAACGTATGCATTCACATTATTCCAAAATGAGATCAACTGATACGAGCTCAGCCATAAACAGAAAAATGCAATTAATGCCTGATTAACAGGAAAACAAGAGAAAAACGTGCCCTAAAACATGAGCATCATGGGATATGGAGTTCTAAAACATCCAGGGAGCCATGATTAGCCATGAGTGACTGAGGTCAAACAGAATAAAGCACATATTCCTCAGTCAGTGCTTCTCTCTGTCAATGTGCACCAATTACTGTTCATGCAGCATTTATTTCACCTATATGTGACCCGGTCATCCTTAACTCCTGCTTCTCCTGGATCACTTATATCAGTATTAGGCTGGGGTCAGACGAGCATGATTTCTACGGACTGTACATCCGTGTACACGGACGTACGTCAGTACGGAAAACACAGTAGTGGTCACACAGTCCGTTTATCACTGACGTAGATTTTGACGGATGTAGGAGAGAAAATAAAATAAAAAGCAAAACCATTTTGTCTGTGAAAAATGCTGGACGTATAAATGCTGGACGTGTAAATGCTGGACGTGTAAATGCTGGAGGTATAAATGCTGGACGTATAAATGCTGGACGTATAAATGCTGGACGTATAAATGCTGAGCGTATAAATGTTGGATGTGTAAATGCTGGGCGTATAAATGCTGGACATGTAAATGCTGAGCGTATAAATGCTGGACGTGTAAATGCTGGGCGTATAAATGCTGGGCGTGTAAATGCTGAACGTGTAAATGCTGGACGTGTAAATGCTGAGCGTATAAATGCTGGACGTGTAAATGCTGGATGTATAAATGCTGGACGTGTAAATGCTGAGCGTATAAATGCTGGACGTGTAAATGCTGGACGTATAAATGCTGGACGTGTAAATGCTGAGCGTATAAATGCTGGACGTGTAAATGCTGGACGTGTAAATGCTGGACGTGTAAATGCTGAGCGTATAAATGCTGGACGTGTAAATGCTGAGCGTATAAATGCTGGACGTGTAAATGCTGGACGTGTAAATGCTGGACGTGTAAATGCTGGATGTATAAATGCTGGACGTGTAAATGCTGGGCGTGTAAATGCTGGACGTGTAAATGCTGGCGTGTAAATGCTGGACGTGTAAATGCTGGACGTGTAAATGCTGGACGTGTAAATGCTGGATGTATAAATGCTGGACGTGTAAATGCTGGGCGTGTAAATGCTGGACGTGTAAATGCTGAGCGTATAAATGCTGGACGTGTAAATGCTGGGCGTGTAAATGCTGGGCGTGTAAATGCTGGGCGTGTAAATGCTGGACGTGTAAATGCTGGACGTATAAATGCTGGACGTGTAAATGCTGGACGTGTAAATGCTGGACGTGTAAATGCTGGACGTATAAATGCTGGACGTGTAAATGCTGGACTTGTAAATGCTGGATGTGTAAATGCTGGGCGTGTAAATGCTGGACGTAAATGCTGGACGTGTAAATGCTGAGCGTATAAATGCTGGACGTGTAAATGCTGGGCGTGTAAATGCTGAACGTATTAATGCTGGACGTGTAAATGCTGGACGTATAAATGCTGGACGTGTAAATGCTGGACGTATAAATGCTGGACGTATAAATGCTGGACGTGTAAATGCTGGACGTATAAATGCTGGACGTGTAAATGCTGGACGTGTAAATGCTGGGCGTATAAATGCTGGGCGTATAAATGCTGGACGTGTAAATGCTGGACGTGTAAATGCTGAGCGTATAAATGCTGGACGTGTAAATGCTGGACGTATAAATGCTGGACGTGTAAATGCTGGACGTATAAATGCTGGGCGTGTAAATGCTGGACGTATAAATGCAGTCCGTCTGACCACGTTCCATCACTCACACACACAGCTATGCAGACGTTGCGGACGCAGCGCACTTTGTGCAGCCGTTCTAGGGGTTGTACGTTCTTGCCTGCTTTGCGTCCGTGGGCCGTTGCGCGTCCGCAGTTCAGTGCGGACGTACTTCGTGTAACGGGCTCCGATGGGCTTTCTGTTATGCTATCACGGACGTACTTTTAGGCGCAATCACGGACGTGAACACTACGCTCGTCTGACCCCAGCCTTAGTCTGTGCCCCCCACGCATGACATTGAGTGTTGTTGCCACACAATCTTAATTTATGCTATAGAAGATAATTCTCCTAACCTTGTCACTATGTGTCTCCGACAGCAGAGTATTTACCTTGTGTCATTGCTGCCCATGTGTCACCACTAGAGTTTATTTACTCTAAACAGATCTATTCCCAGTTTCACTGTATTACAGGAACGCGCTGCAGAGGATTTATTCCATGTAATGGGTATGTCTCCTGGCCCAGCAGTCTCTGCTGAAGGATTCATAACCCTAGGCACCCCTCAGCTACAGCATATTTTTCATGCAAATCCCTACAATACTGCAATGGAGTGATGGTGGGCACCAATATACCAAGCAGAGTAATGAGGGGCAACAATAACCCACGTAGAGTTATAATATGTAGTTGGGTACCAGTACCTCAAGCAGAGTAATGATGGGCACCAATAAACCACGCAGGGTAATGATGGGCATCAGTACAGGATGCAGAGTAATGATGGGCACCACCAATAGACCACGAAAAGTAATGGTGGGTACCGATATAACATGCAGATTAATAATGGGCACCAATAAACCACGCAGAGCAATGAGGGGCACAATTTAATATACCACGCAGAGCAATGAGGGGCACCAATACTCCACCCAGCCGGTAATGATGGACACCACTCAATATACTGGCCAGAGTAATAATGTTACAATGTCACAGCAGTTTATTAGCAGGATTCCGTCGTTATGGAGTCAGTGAAAGATTCTTTTCCAGTTTTGGTTATAATTGGCAATCGCGTCTGCGTCTTGTGATCGTGTCAGAGTCACGCGGTTATTGTAAGGTTTGTGCTCGCTACGGTTTGTGTTCATTCACTGCGCACATTTCTAGCAAGTTCTGAACCAAAGATTAATTAGGAATTAATAAAAGTGACAAAATGTAATTTTTTAATACTTTTAACCCCTTGGCATTAATTAGCGACGATCCAAATCAAGATCAAGAAAACACATAAAAAATCTTAAATTATATCAAATCCATTCGTTATGCTCTTACAGCTTTTTTTTCTGTTGTTGTTGTTTTGTTGTTGGTTTCATTTTCTTTTTTAGATATCAAAATGTTTTCTGTTGATTTGATTGAGATTCCACAAATTTAACAAACTCGCCTGCAAAGTGACTCTTCTCACCCATTTTGTCGCTGGGGCTCGGGGTGTCCCTCTCGGGTCAATGGGACGAGCTATTTAATGGGGGAAATAACATACTAACTGATAAAAAGTGTATTTGCTGATTGTATCGCTTGTGACTAGAAGATCATCTGGAGCAGAAATTGAAGGGAATTTGAATTTCAATCCAAAAATAGACATATTTTCTAACATCCCAAAGAGGTGGAGAATTCATTCTTTATCCCGTAACATCCCACAGGGAATATAAACTCCCAGCGTCCTGCTGCTATAAATAGGATAAAATGCAAACAGGAGCCGGGGAGTCACCGAGCGAACACAAACACAAATACATTTACAGAAATCAACCAAATAAATGTAAAAGCATCGCTTCAGGTCAGAGAAAAAAACTCTTCATGGTCTTCAGACCCTAATATATGAGGTCCAACCGGCCTCCTTAGATTGTCACCTGTCATCAAGCAGGGATCTCGGATCTACTGGTAAAGAATGTGCTTCATCAAATCAGTGAACAACAGAAAATCTGAGAATCTGAGAATCTGCAGAATCACGTGGAGATACAAAGGAATCCTCCAGATCACCCAGAGAACCGAGAACTTGCCACTTAACCTGAAAATTCTACCTTTTCAACCAGAGACCCAAAAATCTACCCTGAGACCATGAAAATCTACCCTGAGACCCTGGAAATCTACCCTGAGATGCTAAATATCTGCCCTGAGACCCTAGAAATGTACCCTGAGACCCTAAAAACTACCATGAGACCCTAAAAATCTGTCCCTAGACCCTGAAAATCTACCCTAAGAGCCTACAATTGTGCCTCAAGACCCTAAAAATCTACCCTGAGATCCTAAACCCTACCACGAGACCCTAAAAATCTACCCTGAGACACGAAAACCTACCACGAGACCCTAAAAATCTACCCTGAGACACTAAAACCTACCACGAGACCCTAAAAATCTACCCTGAGACCCTCAAATGTGCCCGCAGACCTGAAAGTACCCTGAGACTAAAAATACATGTGATACATGTGACATGCACTCAGTGCTGAGCGTGGCAGATTTGTGAATTGTTGTTTTTTTGTGGAAGTAAAGAATACAATATGATACAAAGTAAAAACATTCTAAATACAAATGTATCGCGTTGCATAAATAAAATGTATGACGGAAGGTTCTGGGCACAAACAGCCTAATTAGATTGTCTTTGATGAGACGTAAACCCATTCTAGGAGTTATTCGGGGCCACCCAGAGCCTTGAAAATAAATAGACGGGGTGTTTGGGGCAGAGATGCGGTGCACAAGCTTTATTTGTAGAAGAATTCCGCGTGCCTTTGTATAGGACGTCTTCCAGGGTGAGCGCGTCGAACACGCGTAGAAAGACTCTGTGCGCTGCCTCCTCTTTGTGGATATATTGTACTGTATGATTTTAAGATGTAACATTGTTACGATTATTACTGTTAAAATGGTTAATAAACAATGTTTATCCCTTTGTTAACTCTGTGTTTCTAGAGGTTGAACGTATTATAACTATACTAGTCAAAATAAGCAGTTGGCTAAGGCCTCATATGATGGAATTTTTGTTGACTGTCAGGGAATACATGGCATTCCACACCAATATACTCCTACATTCACAAACTCCCATCTGCAGAGAGAGCTTGGGCAGCTTTTAAAATGCATTGGGTCAATTTATCTGCTTTTTTTTAATAGCAGTATGGGCCTCATAATATGGGTGAGAGGGATTGAGCAGAGACAATGGAGTAAGAGGGATGGAGCAGAGACACAATGGAGTGAGGGGGATTAAGCAGAGACACAATGGAGTGAGAGGGATTGAGCAGGGGCACAATGGAGTGAGAGGGATTGAGCAGAGACACAATGGAGTGAGAGGGATTGAGCAGAGACACAATGGAGTGAGAGGGGTGGAGCAGAGACACAATGCAGTGAGAGGGATTGAGCAGGGGCACAATGGAGTGAGAGGGATTGAGCAGAGACACAATGGAGTGAGAGGGATGGAGCAGAGACACAATGGAGTGAGAGGGATGGAGCAGAGACACAATAGAGTGAGGGGGATTGAGCAGAGACACAATGGAGTGAGAGGGATGGAGCAGAGACACAATGGAGTGAGAGGGATGGAGCAGAGTCACAATGGGGTGAGAGGGATGGAACAGAGACACCATTGGGTGAGAGGAATGGAGCAGAGACACAGTGGGGGGAGAGATGGATAGCGCAGGGTAAGTTTGGTTGGTGAGAGAGATGCAGCAAGTTTCTTTCAGCTTCTTGAATGGAGTTTTGTTTGTAAATAGTAACAATAACACGATGATCGTCTCTCTCATACGCAGCTTCCTTTTTCTGGAGGTAATAACCAAGTCTTGTGAAAGTCTGTCACAGAGGACGCAGGATCGTTTCCAGGACCAACTATTCTTGGATTTATCTTAATACAAGGAAACAAAGACTAATGACATCATCTCTGATGTCACTGAACAACCTGAGCCAACGGGAAACTGATCCAGAGTGTCACTTCATCCTTTAGGCTCTCCATTCACTTCCATGTGCGGAAACGTCTGTGTATATTTACCGCACCCCTCTGTATTCCCAGAGAATTTGTGCATTAATGTGAATCAGGCTCGGGTAGTTTTGTACCATTATGGGTCACCTAGTGGCGCCTCACACAGGGCGGAGCCTGATGCCACAATGAAATATTAAAGGCACATTATTAACATTAACATAAGCTGTGACTAGATTACTGGTGCATTAAAAACACATTATGAAGCACATTATAGCGCACATTATAGCGCACATTATAAAGCACATCCTGCTGTTTTTTTTCTTTGTTTGAAGTAATTGCAAGTTAAAAGGAAAAGGAAACTTGGGTTTTTTATCTCTTGTTTCCATTTTGTGAATTTTTCCCATAATGCAACATTTACCAAAACCTTATGACAAGTCTCACTTTACAGCTGGGGTATAGGATACAGCAGGAGAGGCAATGAGGTGGGGGAAGGAATGTTTAGACAAGGCTGCAGGGGATCTGTTGTGCTGTCTATGCAAGATAATGCATCTGATGAGACCTGATAGTGGGCTAACAGCACTTTAATATACCCCCTGCTGACGTCCTTTCCATACATCCCATACAATGCAATCCTATGATGAGTCAGATTTTTGGAGACAGTGAGGAGAAAGAGATGGAAAGATACAAAATATCACACAATGGATGCACCCAGTGACACGTATAGAGGAAAATATCACACAATGGATGCGCCCAGTGACACGTATAGAGGAAAATATCACACAATGGATGCGCCCAGTGACACATATAGAGGAAAATATTTTCTAAACATACAAGAGTAAAACAAACACATGTAACATATCAGCAACATAAATAAACACAATAAGGACATGGCATTTTTTGGTGTTACTGGCCCTTTAAGATATGTATAAACACATTAGAAACACAACAGCAAAAGAGTTTCTGTTGAAGAAAGTAAAGCTATAAATCCTATTAATATGCACAGATAATAATTGGCGGGTTCTGGGGCGGATTTTTGTCCTCGGAGCTCTTAGAAATAGTCTCAAGGCGATTAAACGGGAAAGAGAAACGACACGTAAAGGAATTCAGGGAGTTTACATTCGCAGAATCAAAACATTTTTTCTTCTAAGATAAAGATTTCCTGGGCCGAGTCCAGTTATTTAACTATATAATTACACTGGCCGAGCGGGAGCCAAGCACCGCTTTAAGGAGGGCGTTAAACCAGCGCAAAGATGACGAACCCCACCAGACCATCACCACGTGTACCTTAAGGGGTTATTCACTAACCTCCGAATTTACCACCGATTTGCGCCAAATGGTGAATTTCACCGCATCTGCAATTTCGGGGCAATTCGTCCATTCATTAAGCTGTATTTTCACCACATAAGACTAATGTCAGACGAGCGCAGTCTGAGCGCACTCTGCGTGCTGCACAACGGACGGACATACTGACGGAAGATACTACAGACACCACACGCTCTGTTTTTGTTGATGGACGTAGAAGAAAAAGGGAATTATGGGAAATAAAAATAATATGAAAAATTATAAAAATGTGAAAATGATATGAAAAGCCATTGTGTGCGTCAAGGTGCTGGACGTCACAAATGCGCTGC
Source organism: Leptobrachium leishanense (assembly GCA_009667805.1). Taxonomy (NCBI): domain Eukaryota; kingdom Metazoa; phylum Chordata; class Amphibia; order Anura; family Megophryidae; genus Leptobrachium; species Leptobrachium leishanense. The sequence continues at coordinate 88,474 of RXON01005029.1, forward strand.
GTCTGACATCTCATCACTCACACAGAATGCTATTCGGACCTGGCGCACTCTGCGCGTCCGTCTAGCAGTTTTACATTCTTCCCTAACTTGCGTCCGTTTGCCACGTGCGTTGTGTGTGCACAATTCGGTGCGGACACACTTTGTGTGTGGGTCTTTATTGCTCATGATTCTATGCTACGACGGACGTTAAGGCCCGTGTCAGACGAGCGCAGTTTTCGCGTCCGTTTTGCCGCACATTAGTACATCCGTGGTAGCAGGGAATCATGATCAATAGAGACTCACACACGAAGTACGGAAGCACCACGCACGCGGCAAACCGACGCAGGTTAGGCTGGGGTCAGACTAACGCAGTGCGAACGCACGTGCAGACGCACTTTATTTTGGCTGTAGTAGCAGCAAATGATGGCCAATATACGAAGTACGGCCGCACAAAAGTTCAGCCGCGCAACGCGAGCAGCAAAGGAACGCATTTTTTCGAGAATGTAGAACCGCTAGTACTGACGTACAGAGTGCGCTGCGTCCGCTGTGTCCGCATAGCAGCGTGTGTGCGTGATTAGGAGACGCCAGACGCTGCTCATGTCCGGCCAACATCATGTCCATTTGTTTTTAATAGCTCCGTCAAAAATCACAGCCGAAATTACGCATCGTGTGACCGCTATCACGTCTTCCGTGAAAAGGTGCATTGACGCACTTTTTGACGGTAGACTTGAAAAATGCGTTCGTCTGACCCTAGCCTTAGGCAAGAACGTAAAACCGCTAGAACAGACGTGCGGAGTGCGCCACATCCGCAACGTCCGCATAGCTTAGTCTGTGAGTGATGGAACGTGGTCAGACGGACTGCATTTACACGTCCAGCATTTATACGTCCAGCATTTACACGCCCAGCATTTACACACCCAGCATTTACACACCCAGCATTTACACACCCAGCATTTACACACGTCCAGCATTTACACACGTCCAGCATTTATACGCCCAGCATTTATACGTCCAGCATTTATACGTCCAGCATTTATACGTCCAGCATTTATACGTCCAGCATTTTTGACGGACAAAATGGTTTTTCATTTTAATTTTATTTCCCTCCTACATCCGTCAAAAATAACATCAGTCACAAAAACAGACTGTGTGGCCACTACCTTGTCGTCAGTCAGAAAGTACATCCGATGAGCACGAATGCACATTCCGTACAAAATGCGCTCGTCTGACAATAGCCTAAACTGTGTGGCAACACGAACGTGATCACTGAGATCGTCTGACGCCGGCCTAAAAAGGAATTGACAGATAAAGGCGGTGCAATTCGGCGGCACCAAAAATTGTCCTTTATAAGACTATTGATTCGTCCATTCACAGAACGTCAAATTGCACCAAAATTACCAGATTATCAGTGATTTCAATTCGATAGGTTTAAACAGGCGAATCAATAGGTTTCAATGTAAGAAATGTAATATCTTTTTTATTTTGTTTTTAAAGACCATTTATTATTTTTATATTTTACAAAAAACATTTTTTATTTTTTATTGGTTTAACCCCCTATTTGTTTTCTTCGGTGGAATTGACAGAGGCAATTTTGGCTCAATTTGGCGGTTACTGGCATTACTGGCACTTAACGGCGCTTTTTGCAAACGTCCGAAGACTGCTTTGGTGACTCCATTTTTGTCACAATACGATGAACATTCAATAAATTTTCAGTGAAATGGAATCTCCAAAGTGATCTAAAATGAGCCAAAATGTAAAGCACCGAAATTGCGTTCAGTTTCAGTGCTTTGTGAATGTGACGTCATATGTCACTCACTGCACAGGGAGCTGTGGGGCTCAGTGACTGGAGGGGCCCAAACAATCACTGTCCTAGAGAGACATCTGCTGGTGACAGGAGGAGGTGCAGCTTTTATACTTTGTTACAAGAGACACTGAAAGTCTGAGCCAATCAGAGACAGACATGCGCACAGGCAGAAAGCTCAGTTTCTAATTCTTGGTTTGTTCTAAAAGCACAATATTTTGATTAGTAAAAATTTTATTTGGATCATTCATGTGGTTTGCCTAAAACTCAGACACAACACTTTGTATTATCAATATATATTCTGTATATTTTTCTTGCAGCTTTTTTTCCTGGGTTATTGGTAGGGATGAGCTGTTCGGTTCGATCTGTTCGGAGTTCACATCGAACATCGACGTTCGACAGTTTGCAAACTTCGTACTTTTTGGGACGTTCGCCAAAAGTTCGAAAAAAAATAATTTTGAAAAAAGTATAAAAATGCTTAAAAAAATACTAAAAAAATCTAGAAATAAAGAGACTCTTTACTGCAGAATATTGTAAGCGACGGTTTATTAGATATTGAATTAAAACGGGAATATTTTTAACATTGAAGCCTATGGGATAAAACATTCTTGTTACTTAAACATCAGGCAGACACGGCCCTTTAATCAGGCACTGTAGAGGGCAGCCTGCAGGGGCCTCACAAGGATCTCCTTGAGGAGCATGCGGTAGGCTTGTACACCGATTTTTTGGATTTTTAAACTTTTCGATTCGGCTCGTTTCGACCGATTTCTGTTTCGATTCGGTTCGGCTCGACTCGTTTTTCGTGTACATTTTTTTTTCGGAATTTCGACCATTTTTCGTATTTTCGTGTCACTTAGCTCGTTTTTTGTATCGACTGTTCGTATCTTCGAAAATTTTCGTTTTTTTCGGAACGTCTGTTCTCCTCGTTTCAAAGCAATAAATTTCGATTTGACACATTTCAAGTACATTCGAAAACTCCGAAAATATTTCTTTTCGGCTCGGAAAACTCTTCGGATCTGCCATTTTCGGATCTAAAAATTTTCGGAAAAATCGGTCGCATCTGAAAACACGAATCGGGAAATTTCGTGAAAATTCCAAAATTCCGAAACCCGAAACGCACATCCCTAGCATGCGGCCGCCGGATGACAGAGCTGCGACTGTGCGGGCTAGCCGCCCGGGTGCATGTGGCAGAGACAGGCAGCGCAGGGAGGGAGCCACTGCATCTGCGGCCACGGCAGACCCCTCCCCCCCACAACCAAGATCCAGGGAGCCCCAACTGACCACCAGGCTAAGGTAAGGTGACACATTTCTAAAAAAAAAAAATATCTGAGCATATTTTTAAATGTCCCCGGGAACATAAAATAAAACTTTTTTTTCTTTCTCTACCTGGCTGAATGTATTTAATTATATATATTAGATACATTCAGCCAGGTAGAGGGGGGTGGCATGTGAGCTGCGCGGGGTCTCAGGCAGTGTTTTTTTTTTGTGTGTGTATATTTTTAGCAAATTTATAGGGGAAGGTAAGGGCAGGTATGATATATATAAAGTGGCGAGAAAAAGTATGTGACCCCTTTGAGATTAGGTGGAGGTTTGCATGAATTGGTCATAAAATGTGCTCTGATCTTCATCTTAGGCTAGGGTCAGACTGAGGCAGTGCGAACGCGCGTGCAGGCGCACTTAATCACGGCCGCACTAGCAGCAAATGACGGGCAATGACGGCCAATATACGAAGTACGGTCGCACAAAAGTCCGGCTGCGCAACGCAAGTGGAAAATGAACGCATTTTTTCGAGAACGTGAAACCGCAGGTACTGACGTACAGAGTGCGCTGCGTCCGCTAGCGGCGTGTGTGCGTGATTAGGAGACGTCAGACGCTGCTAATGTCCGGCCAACATAACGTCCAGACACAAAAAGTGTTTTATTGATGATCCGTACAAAATCACGGACGAAAAATGCGCATCGTATGACCACTATCACGTATTCTGTGAAAAAATGCGTCCATTCGTTCGAACGCACTTTTTCACAGACAACATAAAAATGCGTTCGTCTGACCCTAGCCTAAGTCACAACAATCTGAAAAACACACAGGGTTATTCAGAGAGTGTGAAAAGCAGGAGAATGACTGGAGAATGAAAAATTCTAGGTCAAAATAGCCAAACCAGAAAAGGGAGAATTTTTCTGGTTTGGCTATTTTGACCTAGAATTTTTCATTCTCCAGCTTTTCACGCTCTCTGAATAACCCTGTATGTCTGCTTAAAATAAAACACAAACATTATATGTTTTCATGTGTTTATTGAACATAACATGTAAACATTCACAGTGCAGGGTGGAAAAAGTATGTGAACCTTTGGACTTAATAACTGGTTGACCCTCCTTTGGCAGCAATAACCTCAACCAAACGTTTCCTGTAGTTGCAGATCAGACCTGCACAACGATCTGGAGTAATTTTGGACCACTCCTCTTCACAAAACTGTTTCAGTGTAGCAATATTCTTGGGATGTCTGGTGTGAATCGCTCTCTTAAGGTCATGCCACAGCATTTCAATCGGGTTGAGGTCAGGACTCTGACTGGGCCACTCCAGAAGGCGTATTTTGTTTTGTTGAAGCCATTCTTTTGTTGAATTACTTGTATGCTTTGGGTCATTGTCTTACTGTATCTCCCATCCTCTGCGGAGCTTCAGTTGGCGGACAGATGGTCTTACGTTTTCCTGCAAAATGTCTTGATAAAGTCTGGAATTCATTTTTCCATCAATGACAACAATCCGTCCAGGCCCTGAGGCAGCAAAGCAGCCCCAAACCATGATGCTCCCTCCGCCATGTTTTACAGTGGGGATGAGGTTTTGATGTTGGTGTGCTGTGCCTTTTTTTCTCCACACATAGTGTTGTGTGTTTTTTCCAAACAACTCAATTTTGGTTTCATCTGTCCACAGAATATTTTGCCAGTAGTGCTGTGGAACATCCAGGTGCTCTTTTGCAAACTTCAAACGTGCTGCAATATTCTTTTTGGACAGCAATGGCTTCCTCCGTGGTGTCCTCCCATGTACTCCATTCTTGGTTAAGGTTTTCCTTATTGTAGAGGTGACAACAAAAATGTTAGCATGTGCCAGAGATTTCTGTAAGTCTTTAGCTGACACTCTAGGATTCTTCTTTACCTCATTAAGCATTCTGCGCTGTGCTCTTGCAGTCATCTTTACAGGACGACCACGCCTAGGGAGAGTAGCAACAGTGCTGAACTTTCTCCATTTGTAGACAGTCTGTCTTACCGTGGACACATGAACATCAAGGATTTTGGAGATACTTTTGTAACCCTTTCCAGCTTCATGCAAGTCAACAATTCTTGATCGTAGGTCTTCTGAGAGCTCTTTTCTGCGAGGCATGGTTCACATCAGGCAGTGCTTCTTGAAACCAGTAAACCCAAAACCGATGTGTGTTTTTAAAGGGCAGGACAGTGGCGTAACTAGAAACCTGAGGGCCCCGGTGCAAGAATCCACGAAGGGCCCCCCCCCAAAAAAATCTATGTATTTTTACTTATTTTTCACTGCAAAATAGAACAAAGATAGTATTGCCTAGGGATGCACCGATACCACTTTAAGACCGAGTACCGATACTTTTTAAAAGTACTCACCGATACAGATTACCGATACTTTTCTTTAATGTCATGTGACGCTTTCCAATAAGAACAGACCATATAAAAATGCCCCCAGCTCACATGTATATCCCCCCGATATATATATATTCATACTGCCCCAGCTCATGGATTTGCCCCAGCTCACACATGGATTTGCCCCAGCTCATAGATATGCCCCAGCTCACACATGGATATTGCCCCCCAGATTATGGATTTGCCCCCCAGCTCACACATGGTTATGCCCCCCAGCTCATGGATATGCCCCCCAGCTCATGGGTATCCCCCCCAGCTCTCACATGGGTATGCCCCCCATCTCATGGATATGCCCCCCAGCTCATGGATATGCCCCCCAGCTCTCACATGGATATGCCCCCCAGCTCTCACATGGATATGCCCCCCAGCTCATGGATATGCCCCCCAGCTCTCACATGGGTATGCCCCAGCTCATGGGTATGCCCCAGCTCATGGGTATAAGGGCCCCCCAGCTCATGGGTATAAGGGCCCCCAGCTCTCATGGGTATAAGGGCCCCCAGCTCTCATGGGTATTTGGGTCCCCCAGCTCTTACCTCTGCTGGCCCCAGGACAGACTCCGCCAGCGTTGTTCTTATCCTTGGCGAGCGGCCGCTGGAAACATGCGTCTTGGCCGCTCGCCGGAAATCACCTGATCAGCGCAGAGGTCTCGCGAGAGGATCTCGTGCGCTGGTCAGGTGGTTCCTATTAGGCTTGTGCACCGATTTTTTTTTCGGTTCGATTCTTCGGATTTTTAAACTTTTCGATTCGGCTCGTTTCGACCGATTTCGGTTTCGATTCGATTCGGTTCGGCCCGTTTTTCGGGTACATTTTTTTTTCGGAATTTCGACCATTTTTCGTATTTTCGTGTCACTGTGCTCGGTTTTTGTATCGACTTTTCGTAATTTCGGAAATTTTCGTTTTTCGGAATTGCACATTTTTCGGAATATCGACCATTTTTCGTGTCATTTTGCCCGTTTTTTGTATCGACTTTTAGAAAAATTTTCGTTTTTCAGAAAATTTTCGTTTTTACAAAATTTTCGTTTTTCCGAAAATTTTCGTTTTTCCGAAAATTTTCGTTTTTCGGAAAATCTGTTCTCCTCGTTTGACACATTTCAAGTCCATTCGAAAAATCCGAAAATATTTCGTTTCGGCTCGGAAAACATTTCGGATCTGACATTTTCGGATCTAAAATTTTTCGGAAATTTGGCCGCATCCGAAAACACGAATCGGGAAATTTCGTGAAAATTCCGAAATTCCGAAACCCGAAACGCACATCCCTAGTTCCTATCCCACGTGAGCGGCCAAGCTGCAGGTCAGTGGCCGCTCGCAGGGAGAGGGACGGCCAGCGTGCGGCTCCCAGATTCCGCCACTGATTGCCGGAATCTGGCGGGTGGCGCCGGGCCCCCCCTCCAGTGGCGGAATGCCAGGGCCCGGTCGCAACTGTGACCGCTGCGACCCTGGTACTTCCGCCACTGGGGCAGGACAGCTTTCAGCAACACATCCAATAATATCACACTGATTGGACTCAAGGTTGGCTCACTCCTGGCTCCAATTAGCTCTTGGAGAAGTCATTAGGCTAGGGGTTCACATACTTTTTCCACCCTGCACTGTGAATGTTTACATGTTCTGTTCAATAAAAACATATAATGTTTGTGTTGTATTATTTTAAGCAGACTGTGTTTTTCAGATTGTTGTGACTTAGATGAAGATCAGACACATTTTATGACCAATTCATGCAAAACTCCACGTAATCCCAAAGGGTTCACATACTTTTTCTTACCACTGTAATATATCTGGGAAACAGGTAGCGGGTGCAATTGCTCTCTGGGGTGAGCACTCTTGAAAGGTTCAGAGACCAGACCAGTGACTTTCCTTCAAACGGGGGTCCATTTATTGCAGCAACACACAGGTTATACACCACACTGTATATTGCTCAAAATAAACCGTTCAAAAGCAAAGAAAATTCCTAGCCGTGTCCCGGCACTAACTAAACATACAATAGTCCTGACTAACAACCTTTGCAAACCTAGTGTGTGTCAGGCTTCAGCAAACCAGCATGACCAACCTTGTGCTCCAGCAGATAGAGACCGTCTGCTCCCCAGACTCCAGAGCCATGTCTGTTTGCCTCACCTGCACTAAATTGCCACTGAGACAAAGTGCAAAACCAGGTGCTTAGAGGTTCCGGAAGGTGTAAGAGAGAAATCTGGGTGACACATAAACCCCGGACAGGACCTTTCCTTGCTCTCTACATGATGCCCTGTTACAGTATATATATAGTATTACTCTCCTAAAGATTATTATTGAATGGGGGGTGGGGGGTTCTTGAATCTGGTCGATACTTTGTATACATTTAAAGGGTCTGTTCACAAAGCACTGAGCGTTGAATTTCACCATACGGTGCACCAACACTGTGTGCGACTTCAGTACTTTGTTGCATTTTGGTGATTCCATTTTGCCAAAAATAAGTGAATTCACTATTTAGTGAATGATCATCATATTTTGCGAAATTGAAGTCGCCAAAGCAGTTATCGGTCGGCAAGAACCGCCAAATTGCACTGATCAGCACCAAACCAGCATCAGCAAATTTCACCGAACTGCTAAAGAGTCAATAAAAAGTGTACAAAAAAAAGTCTAAATATTAAAATATTTATTGCCAATTTGTGGAATGTCTATGTATTCTGTAAGGGAAAGACCCACGTGGTGTGGGAGAGTGTCACCGTGAGGTGGGCTAATTGAGATGTACCTGATTATCTATTCACGGTATAAAATGCTATGTTTGGATGTAAACGAGGCTCAGTCTTTGCAATTCAATCCTGTCTGAGCATCTATGACGTCACAATAAAGTTTGCCTTTCCTGAAGAGACTCGTGTCCAGTCAGTCATGTCCGCGCCAGCCCGGTCTTCTCCTGAGTGAGCCAGGTGGATTCCGGTAACAATATAGTGACGGCATGTGACATACTGACTGATGTGACATAGTGACTGCATGTGACATAGTGACGGCATGTGACATAATGACTGCATATGACATGACTGCTTGTGATATAGTGACTGCATGTGACATAATGATGGCATGTGACATAATGACTGCATATGACATGACTGCTTGTGATATAGTGACTGCATGTGACATAATGATGGCATGTGACATAATGACTGCATATGACATGACTGCTTGTGATATAGTGATTGCATGTGACATAATGACGGCATGTGACATAGTGACTGCTTGTGATATAGTGATGGCATGTGACATACTGACTGATGTGACATAGTGACTGCATGTGACATAGTGACTGCATGTGACATAATGACGGCATGTGACATAATGACGGCATGTGACAGTGACGGCATGTGACAGTGACGTCATGTGACATAGTGACGTCATGTGACAGTGACTGCATGTGACAGTGACGTCTTGTAACATAGTATCATCATGTGACATAGTGACTGCTTGTGAGTGACCTCCTGTCTCTGTCTAGTCTTATGTCTGTATGATCTTTTAATTACAATAAAAAGGTGTTACTGGAGGTTGGGCAGTTGGCCCAGGATCAGCACAGACCGGGCCTGTGGATCAGCGTCCCCGGCGCTCGCCACGAACTCTAACTTCACGTTAGCCATGACAGACAGGTTGTGTCGGATCTCGTTCCTCGTCGAGAGCTGTTCCAAGCAGTCTTCGGCAAAAATTGTAACTCCACCTACTCAGCTTGTGCCTGTCATACTCTGTATCTGCCACTAGAGGGAGCAGCTTGTGCCTGTCATACTCTATATCCGCCACTAGAGGGAGCGGCTTGTGCCTGTCATACTCTGTATTCGCCACTAGAGGGAGCAGTTTGTGCCTGTCATACTCTGTACCAGCCACAAGAGGGAGCAGCTTGTGCCTGTCATACTCTGTATCTGCCACAGAGGGAGCAGCTTGAGCCTGTCATACACTGTACCAGCCACTAGAGGGAGCAGCTTATGCCTGTCATACTCTGTATTAGCCACTAGAGGGAGCAGTTTGTGCCTGTCATACTCTGTATTAGCCACTAGAGGGATCAGGAGGAGCAGTTTGTGCCTTTCATACGCTGTATCCACCAAAAGATGGAGCAGCTAGTGCCTCTCATACTCTGTATCGCCACTAGAGGGAGCAGCTTTTGCCTGTCGCACTCTGAATCCACCACTAGAGGGAGCAGCTTGTGCCTGTGATACTCTGTATTAGCCACTAGAGGGAGCAGGAGGAGCAGTTTGTACCTGTCATACTCTGTATCCACCTTAAGATGGAGCAGCTAGTGCCTCTCCTACTCTCTATCTACCATTAGAGGTAGCAGGGGAGCAGTTTGTGCCTGTCATACTCTGTACCAGTAATTAGAGGGAGCAGGAGGAGCAGCTTTTGTCTGTCATACTCTGTACCGGCCACTAGAGGGAGCAGTTTGTGCCTGTTATACTCTGTATTAGCCCGTAGGGGGAGCTTTTTGTGCCTGCCATACTCTGTATCCACCACTAGAGGGAGCAGGAGGAGTAGCTTGTGTCTGTCATACTCTGTATCCGCCACTAGAAGGAACAGGAGGAGCGGTTTGGGCATGTCATACTCTGTATCCGCAAAATAGAGGGAGCAGGGGGAGCAGCGTGTGCCTGTCATACTCTGTATCCACCACTAGAGGGAGCAGTTTGTGCCAGTCATACTCTATATCCGCCACTAGAGGGAGCAGCTTGTGCCTGTCATACTCTGTACCAGCCACTAGAGGGAGCAGCTTGTGCCTGTCATACTCTGTATCCACCACTAGAGGGAGCAGTTTGTGCCTGTCATACTCTATATCCGCCACTAGAGGGAGCAGCTTGTGCCTGTCATACTCTGTACCAGCCACTAGAGGGAGCAGCGTGTGCCTGTCATACTCTGTATCCACCACTAGAGGGAGCAGTTTGTGCCTTTCATACTCTGTATCCGCCACAGAGGGAGCAGCTTGTGCCTGTCATACTCTGTACCAGCCACTAGAGGGAGCAGCTTGTGCCTGTCATACTCTGTATCCGCCACTAGAGGGAGCAGCTTGTGTCTGTCATACTCTGTATTAGCCACTAGAGGGAGCAGGAGGAGCAGTTTGTACCTGTTATACTCGGTATCCACCTTAAGATGGAGCAGCTAGTGCCTCTCACACTCTGTATCTGCCATTAGAGGCAGCAGGGGGAGCAGTTTGTGCCTGTCATACTCTGTACCAGCCACTAGAGGGAGCAGCTTGTGCTTGTCATACTCTGTATCCGCCACTAGAGGGAGCGGCTTGTGCCTGTCATACTCTGTATTCGCCACTAGAGGGAGCAGCTTGTGCCTGTTATTCTCTGTACCAACCACTAGAGGGAGCAACTTGTGCCTCTCCTACTCTGTTTCCGCCACTAGATGGAGCAGTTTGTGCCTGTCATACGCTGTATCCACCAAAAGATGGAGCAGCTAGTGCCTCTCATACTCTGTATCGCCACTAGAGGGAGCAGCTTTTACCTGTCATACTCTTTATTGGCCACTACAGGGAGCAGCTTGTGCCTGTCAAACTCGGTAGAAGCCACTAGAGGGAGCAGTTTGTGCCTGTCATACTCTGTATTGGCCACTAGAGGGAGCAGTTTCTGCCTGTCATACTCTGTATCTGCCAGTTGAGGGAGCAGCTTGTGCTTGTCATACTCTATACAAGCCACTAGAGGGAGCAGGAGGAGCAGTTTGTGCCTGTCCTACTCTGTATCCGCCACTAGAGGGAGCAGCTTGTGCCTGTTATACTTTGTATCCGCCACAGAGGGAGCAGCTTGTGCCTGTCATACTCTGTACCAGCCACTAGAGGGAGCAGTTTGTGCCTGTCATACTCTATATTAACCACTAGAGGGAACAGCAGGAGCAGTTTGTGCCTGTCATACGCTGTATCCACCAAAAGATGGAGCAGCTAGTGCCTGCCATACTCTGTATTTGCTACTTGAGGGAGCAGCTTTTGCCTGTAATACTCTGTATCCCCCATTAGGGGGAGCATCTTTTTTCCTGTTATACTCTGTATCCGCCACTAGAGGGAGCAGTTTGTGCCTGTCATACTCTGTAGAAGCCACTAGAGGGAGCAGGCGGAGCAGTTTGTGCCTGTCCCACTCTGTACCAGCCACTAGAGGGAGCAGCTTGTTTCTGTCATGCTCTGTATTAGCCACTAGAGGGAGCAGGGGGGGCAGTTTGTGCCTGTTGTACTCTGTATCCGCCACTAGAGGGAGCAGCTTGTGCCTGTCATACTCTGTACCAGCCTCTAGAGGGAGCAGCTTGTGCCTGTTATACTCTGTACGAACCACTAGAGGAGCAACTTGTGCCTGTCATACTCTGTTTCCGCCACTAGAGGGAGCAGTTTGTGCCTGTCATACTCTGTATTAGTCACTAGAGGGAAAGCAGGAGCAGTTTGTGCCTGTCATACGCTGTATCCACCAAAAGATGGAGCAGCTAGTGCCTGCCATACTCTGTATTTGCCACTTGAGGGAGCAGCTTTTGCCTGTCATACTCTGTATCCGCCACTAGAGGGAGCATCTTGTGCCTGTCTTACTCTGTGTTAGCCACTAGAGGGAGCAGGGGGAGCAGTTTTTGCCGGTTGTACTCTGTATACGCCACTAGAGGGAGCAGAGTGTGCCTGTCATACTCTGTATTAGCCACTAGAGGGAGCAGGGGGAGCAGTTTGTGCCTGTCATACTCTGTATCCGCCACAGAGGGAGCAGCTTGTGCCTGTCATACTCTGTACCAGCACTAGAGGGAGCAGCTTGTGCCTGTCATACTCTGTATCCGCCACTGGAGGGAGCAGCTTGTGCCTGTCATACTCTATATCTGCCTCTAGAGGGAGCAGCTTGTGCCTGTCATACTCTATATCTGCCTCTAGAGGGAGCAGCTTGTGCCTGTCATACTCTGTATCCGCCACTGGAGGGAGCAGCTTGTGCCTGTCATACTCTATATCTGCCACTAGAGGGAGCAGCTTGTGCCTGTCAAACTCTGTTTCCGCCACTAGAGGGAGCAGCTTGTGCCTGTCATATGCGGTATCCACCAAAAGATGGAGCAGCTAGTGCCTCTCATACTCTGTATTTGCCACTTGAGGGAGCAGCTTTTGCCTGTCATACTCTGTATCCCCCATTAGGGGGAGCATCTTTTTGCCTGTTGTACTCTGTATCCGCCACTAGAGGGAGCATCTTGTGCCTGTCTTACTCTGTATTAGCCACTAGAGGGAGCAGCTTGTGCCTGTCATACTCTGTACCAGCCACTAGAGGGAGCAGCTTGTGCCTGTTATACACTGTACTAACCACTAGAGGGAGCAACTTGTGCCTGTCATACTCTGTTTCCGCCACTAGAGGGAGCAGTTTGTGCCTGTCATACTCTGTATTAGCCACTAGAGGGAACAGCAGGAGCAGTTTGTGCCTGTCATACGCTGTATCCACCAAAAGATGGAGCAGCTAGTGCCTGCCATACTCTGTATTTGCCACTTGAGGGAGCAGCTTGTGCCTGTCATACTCTGTATTAGCCACTAGAGGGAGCAGCTTGTGCCTCTCATACTCTGTATTAGCCACTAAAGGGAGCAGTTTGTGCCTGTCATACTCTGTATTAGCCATTAGAGGGATCAGGAGGAGCAGTTTGTGCCTGTCATACTCTGTATTAGCCACTAGAGGGATCAGGAGGAGCAGTTTGTGCCTTTCATACGCTGTATCCACCAAAAGATGGAGCAGCTAGTGCCTGCCATACTCTGTATCGCCAGTAGAGGGAGCAGCTTTTGCCTGTCATACTCTGTATTGGCCACTAGAGGGAGCAGCTTTTGCCTGTCTCACTCTGTATCCACCACTAGAGGGAGCAGTTTGTGCCTGTGATACTCTGTACTAGCCACTAGAGGGAGCAGGAGGAGCAGTTTGTACCTGTCATACTCTGTATCCACCTTAAGATGGAGCAGCTAGTGCCTCTCCTACTCTCTATCTACCATTAGAGGTAGCAGGGGGAGCAGTTTGTGCCTGTCTGTCACGGAATGGCCCAGCACCCTCAGCCAGGGACCGTCCTTTATGACGTGGTTTGTCCATAGACTTTAAGGTGCCGTTGCACCAGCGGAGTTCCGCAAGTTATTTTCATTTAGATGTGGTTTTGTGTGTGGTGTAGTAAATGTGTCCCCGTATGTGTATTGCGAAATGTCTGTGAATCCCTTTGTGTGCCTTGCCCGCCGCCATTTTCCCAGCGCCTCGTGGATCCGGTCGAGTCGATCGGATCGGAAAGTGGCCGATTCGGACCATCCGGTCGAATCGTAAAATGGTCAATTCGGACCATCCGGTTCCGAATCGGCAACTCCCCGATTCGTAACCGCCAATGCGGATCGGGTCCCGGGTGCCTCCTGCCAGCGAGGGCCAATGGGACTTGTGTGGGCGGGCAGGGATTCCCATTGTTCTGACTTTCTGGTAATGTTTATAAATTTATGTGATGTGTAAAAAATAAACAGATTATCTAGTGCATTCAGCTCCGCCTGGTGTCCTTTATTTTCGGCCGTCTTTCTGAGATCCAGCGCGGTCTTCAGAGTACGGCAGCTTAAGATCCGAACCGAACCCCCTGTGCCTGCACCTCGCATCAGGTCAGCGGTGCATTGTTCGGACATCGACCATCAGAATATTCGGCCTCGATTCTTACATCCGATCCAAAGGCGCGGCCCGTCCACCGCGCTTCGGTATATCGAGCGGCATGTGAGTAAGATCCGAATAATTACTCGACGGAGATCACCATCAGATCCGAATAATTACTCGACGGAGATCACCATAAGATCCGAATAATTACTCGACGGAGATCACCATAAGATCCGAATATTCACCCGGGGGAGATCCGATCCCCGTATCCGTACGGCCGTTCCGCAGACGTCTCATACATCAGCAAGGTCAGTGAGCCAGCTGCTCGGGACGCTGAGTGCCGTGTGGCTCAGTGGTCGGGCTGGTTCCACGCAGGGGTCCCCTCCACAGCCCGCTCACCCTTCCCCAGGGTCACTCCAGGCCGCATGAGACGCCGAGTGCCGTGACACTCGGTAGTCGGGCCAGCGGTAAGCGCAGTGGGGGTACGCAGATAGGAGCACATCCGCATTCGGACAACACTCATTCCGCCACACTGTCATACTCTGTACCAGTAATTAGAGGGAGCAGGAGGAGCAGCTTTTGTCTGTCATACTCTGTACCGGCCACTAGAGGGAGCAGTTTGTGCCTGCTATACTCTGTATTAGCCCGTAGGGGGAGCTTTTTGTGCCTGTCATACTCTGTATCCACCACTAGAGGGAACAGGAGGAGTAGCTTGTGTCTGTCATACTCTGTGTCCGCCACTAGAAGGAACAGGAGGAGCGATTTGGGCATGTCATACTCTGTATCCACCACTAAAGGGAGCAGGGGGAGCAGCGTGTGCCTGTCATACTCTGTATCCACCACTAGAGGAAGCAGGTGGAGCAGTTTTGGCCTGTCATACTCTGTATCCACCACTAGAGGGAGCAGTTTGTGCCTGTCATACTCTATATCCGCCACGAGAGAGAGCAGCTTGTGCCTGTCATACTCTATAGCCGCCACTAGAGGGAGCAGCTTGTGTCTGTCATACTCTGTACCAGCCACTAGAGGGAGCAGCTTGTGCCTGTTATACTCTGTACCAACCACTAGAGGGAGCAACTTGTGCCTTTCCTACTCTGTTTCCGCCACTAGAGGGAGCAGTTTGTGCCTGTCATACGCTGTATCCACCAAAAGATGGAGCAGCTAGTGCCTCTCATACTCTGTATCGCCACTAGAGGGAGCAGCTTTTACCTGTCATACTCTTTATTGGCCACTACAGGGAGCAGCTTGTGCCTGTCAAACTCGGTAGAAGCCACTAGAGGGAGCAGTTTGTGCCTGTCATACTCTGTATTGGCCACTAGAGGGAGCAGTTTCTGCCTGTCATACTCTGTATCTGCCAGTTGAGGGAGCAGCTTGTGCTTGTCATACTCTATACAAGCCACTAGAGGAGCAGGAGGAGCAGTTTGTGCCTGTCCTACTCTGTATCCGCCACTAGAGGGAGCAGCTTGTGCCTGTTATACTTTGTATCCGCCACAGAGGGAGCAGCTTGTGCCTGTCATACTCTGTACCAGCCACTAGAGGGAGCAGTTTGTGCCTGTCATACTCTGTATTAGCCACTAGAGGGAACAGCAGGAGCAGTTTGTGCCTGTCATACGCTGTATCCACCAAAAGATGGAGCAGCTAGTGCCTGTCATACTCTGTATCCCCCATTAGGGGGAGCATCTTTTTTCCTGTTATACTCTGTATCCGCCACTAGAGGGAGCAGTTTGTGCCTGTCATACTCTGTAGAAGCCACTAGAGGGAGCAGGCGGAGCAGTTTGTGCCTGTCCCACTCTGTACCAGCCACTAGAGGGAGCAGCTTGTTTCTGTCATGCTCTGTATTAGCCACTAGAGGGAGCAGGGGGGGCAGTTTGTGCCTGTTGTACTCTGTATCCGCCACTAGAGGGAGCAGCTTGTGCCTGTCATACTCTGTACCAGCCTCTAGAGGGAGCAGCTTGTGCCTGTTATACTCTGTACGAACCACTAGAGGGAGCAACTTGTGCCTGTCATACTCTGTTTCCGCCACTAGAGGGAGCAGTTTGTGCCTGTCATACTCTGTATTAGTCACTAGAGGGAATAGCAGGAGCAGTTTGTGCCTGTCATACGCTGTATCCACCAAAAGATGGAGCAGCTAGTGCCTGCCATACTCTGTATTTGCCACTTGAGGGAGCAGCTTTTGCCTGTCATACTCTGTATCCGCCACTAGAGGGAGCATCTTGTGCCTGTCTTACTCTGTGTTAGCCACTAGAGGGAGCAGGGGGAGCAGTTTTTGCCTGTTGTACTCTGTATACACCACTAGAGGGAGCAGAGTGTGCCTGTCATACTCTGTATTAGCCACTAGAGGGAGCAGGCGGAGCAGTTTGTGCCTGTCATACTCTGTATCCGCCACAGAGGTAGCAGCTTGTGCCTGTCATACTCTGTACCAGCCACTAGAGGGAGCAGCTTGTGCCTGTCATACTCTGTATCCGCCACTGGAGGGAGCAGCTTGTGCCTGTCATACTCTATATCTGCCTCTAGAGGGAGCAGCTTGTGCCTGTCATACTCTATATCTGCCTCTAGAGGGAGCAGCTTGTGCCTGTCATACTCTGTACCAGCCACTAGAGGGAGCAGCTTGTGCCTGTCAAACTCTGTATCCGCCACTAGAGGCAGCAGTTTGTGCCTGTCATACTCTATATCCACCAAAAGATGGAGCAGCTAGTGCCTGCCATACTCTGTATTTGCCACTTGAGGGAGCAGCTTTTGCCTGTCATACTCTGTATCCCCCATTAGGGGGAGCATCTTTTTGCCTGTTATACTCTGTATCCGCCACTAGAGGGAGCATCTTGTGCCTGTCTTACTCTGTATTAGCCACTAGAGGGAGCAGGGGGAGCAGTTTGTGCCTGTTGTACTCTGTATACGCCACTAGAGGGAGCAGAGTGTGCCTGTCATACTCTGTATTAGCCACTAGAGGGAGCAGGGGGAGCAGTTTGTGCCTGTCATACTCTGTATCCGCCAGTAGAGGAAGCAGCTTGTGCCCGTCATACTCTGTATCCGCCACTGGAGGGAGCAGCTTGTGCCTGTCATACTCTGTACCAGCCACTAGAGGGAGCAGCTTGTGCCTGTCAAACTCTGTATCCACCACTAGAGGCAGCAGTTTGTGCCTGTCATACGCTGTATCCACCAAAAGATGGAGCAGCTAGTGCCTCTCATTCTCTGTATCGCCACTAGAGGGAGCAGCTTCTGCCTGTCATACTCTCTATCCACCACTAGAGGGAGCAGGTTGTGCCTGTGATACTCTGTATTAGCCACTAGAGGCAGCAGGAGGAGCAGTTTGTACCTGTCATACTCTGTATCCACCTTAAGATGGAGCAGCTAGTGCCTCTCATACTCTGTATCTGCCATTAGAGGTAGCAGGGGGAGCAGTTTGTGCCTGTCATACTCTGTACAAAGCCACTAGAGGGAGCAGGAGGAGCAGCTTGTGCCTGTCCTACTCTGTACCAGCCACTAGAGAGAGCAGCTTGTTTCTGTCATACTCTGTATTAGCCAACAGAGGGAGCAGGAGGAACAGTTTGTGCCTGTTGTACTCTGCATCCGCCACTAGAGGGAGCAGAGTGTGCCTGTCATACTCTGTATTAGCCACTAGAGGGAGCAGGGGCAGTAGTTTGTGCCTGTCATACTCTGTATCTGCCACTAGAGGAAGCAGCTAGTGCCTGTCATACTCTGTATCCGCCACTAGAGGGAGCAGCTTTTGCCTGTCATACTCTGTATCCCCCATTAGGGGGAGCATCCTTTTGCCTGTTATACTCTGTATTCGCCACTAGAGGGAGCATCTTGTGCCTGTCATACTCTGTATTAGCCACTAGAGGGAGCAGGAGGAGCAGTTTGTACCTGTTATACTCGGTATCCACCTTAAGATAGAGCAGCTAGTGCCTCTCATACTCTGTATCTGCCATTAGAGGTAGCAGGGGGAGCATTTTGTGCCTGTCATACTCTGTATCCACCTCTAGAGGGAGCAGGAGGAGTAGCTTGTGTTTGTCATACTCTGTATCCGATACCAGAAGGAGCAGGGGGAGCAGTTTTGGCCTGTCATACTCTGTATCCGCCACTAGAGGAAGCAGGGCGAGCAGCGTGTGCCTGTCATACTCTGTATCCACCACTAGAGGAAGTAGGGGGAGCAGTTTGGGCCTGTCATACTCTGTATCTGCCACTAGAGGGAGCAGCTTTTGCCTGTCATTCTCTGTATAACATCGGTGCTAAAAGCAGCCAAGTCGCTGAATTAGCCGCAGTTTACCAAGCCGTCCAAATGGCTATAGACTATGATGTTAAAGAATTTCTGATAGTCACAGATTCTAATTATGTCCGTAAAAGTTTCGTTGAATGTTTGCCTGGGTGGAAAAGAAATGATATGCTCAGGTCCAATAACAAACCTGTTAAACATGCCGATCTATTTGGAGAAATAGATAAGATGGTGACTGAAAATGGTTTAATCGTTTATTGGAAAAAGACAAAAGGTCATTCCAAAATTACAGGTATGGATAAAGAAGGCAATGACCTAGCTGACAAATTGGCTAAACAGGGTGCAGTCAGTGATGAAATCATAAATATCGATCACTTACTAAGTGAAACATATGTAGATGTACTTACCCGTCAGCAGACTAAATCTAAGGTCGAGAGTAATGTAGCACAGTGGTGTCAAGATTCTCCCAATGAAGATCTAATTAAGAGCCAAAAGGAAGATCCCGTAATTGGAATCTTTTACAAATATATTGAAAATCCTAGTGATAATCCTTTACCTGAAGAGAGTCCTGACCAGACTGAGGATCTTCGTATTTTAATGAGATCCAAGGCCCAATTCAGTATTACGGATGGTCTATTGATCAGAACATCTAAGCATGGGATACAACAATGGGTAGTTCCTACTGCCTTTAGAGGTTTAATGCTGCAACATGCCCACGATGCACCCACTGCGGGACATCGAGGTGAAAAGATCACCTATAAGTTATTGCGGGATTATGCTTATTGGCCCCATATGTTACAAGACGTCCAAACATATTGCCATGGATGTCTAGCATGTGCCCAATTTCAACCTCACGGCCCTACTCATCGCGCACCTCTCCAGAGGAAAGGTTTCTCATTGCCATGGTCCGATATTCAGATCGACTTTATTGGTCCTGTCACAAGAGCAACTAGGGGAAACAAATATATGTTAACAGTTACCTGTCTATTTAGTAAATGGATAGAGTGTTTACCAGCTCCTAATAATACTGCTGAAACAGGTGCAATTCTTCTTATCAACCATATATTTTCCAGGTTTGGTCTACCTCAAAGGCTGGAGTCTGACCGTGGTAGCCATTTTACAAGTGATGTAATGACAAGAATGTGGAAAATGTTAGGTGTCAAGCGTAAGTTGCATATTGCGTATCGTGCTGCGTCTAGTGGAAGTGTCGAACGCTATAACCAGTCAATTGTAAATGTCCTAAAGAAATTTGTAAAAGAATCAGGAAAGGACTGGGACGTAAAGTTGCCCTTAGTGCTTATGGCTATTAGAGCCACGCCAAGTACCGCGACTAGGATGTCACCATTTGAGTTAATGACTGGAAGGAAGATGGTGTTACCACAACATCTATTGTATCGCACTTCAGATCAGAATTTAATAAATGCTGCTACCACACATCAGTATATAGAAAACCTACGTCATCATTTACAGCAAGCATTTGCTTTTGCGCAATGGAACCTAGAGAAGGCCGCTGTATCTAATAAGACTTATTATGATCTTAAGACTACCAAAAAG
The DNA here is from genome assembly GCA_009667805.1 of Leptobrachium leishanense. Lineage (NCBI taxonomy): Eukaryota > Metazoa > Chordata > Amphibia > Anura > Megophryidae > Leptobrachium > Leptobrachium leishanense. The sequence continues at coordinate 108,214 of RXON01005029.1, forward strand.
GAGTATGAGATTGACGATAAGGTGTATCTGTATAATTTTAGTAGAGATCGAGTAAAAGAGAGAAAATTTCTTCCATCCTGGAAAGGACCATACTCGATAATTGATAAACTGTCTCCTGTGGCGTATAAAATAGAGATACCCAAAGGAAAGGAGAGTATTGATAAATGGGTTCACATTAATCAATTGCGTGTTTGTCATCCTAGATCTCACCTCAGGATGTGTGAAAATGGACCAGCAGAAGACACTTAACTGGTATCATGTGAAGTGATGCTTTAATTAACATGTGATTCTTCTTCCCAGCATTCAGATGTTTAACTCAAGCTAGTAGATAGACTAGATCCGTACGGTTAATTAAATTTAATCAGAGATCAGAGTATCTATAGGGAATTTGAGTGAAATCACTAGTCTATGAATGGTTATTTATACTCTTTCTTTCAACAGAAATAGAGAAAAGTGGTTAATCCGAACTGCGACGCTAATTCGCAAAGATGAATCGGACCACCAAGGAGATTGCGATTATCTGGAAACTTTATTATTTTCCGCACAATTCTGAGCAGATCCAATGCAAAAGTCCCATGTGAATCAAGCTCATACAAGCCTGAAAGACATGCTGGATAAAGGCAGGAAACCGTTGATTGCTATGTACAAGAACCACTGAAGGAAAAGATTTGCCGCATATTTTATTGCAACCGCTGTTTTACACAGAAAGAGAAGCAAATGTTTCCCGGTAGGATCTGGTACAAAACCAGAAAGTGTTAATATCTACACCAGTGATTCTCGTAAAAGTTTCTAAAGAATCAAGAGTTGTTATCGGAGACGTTACTCTTTATCCGATTGGAAATGAAGTCTGGTATGAAAGATACCTATGAATCTGGATTTGAAATTTCTGCTAGAGAACAAGCTTGATCATACCATTGAACTTCTAATAAAGAAAGATAATCTAACGATTTATGCTCCAATGTATTCACAGTTTGATCATCAATTGCTATCTGTTTATAACGGGCCAAAAATTACAGAGATTGTGATTTGTATAGTAATTATGTTTCTAACTATCTGGATGATTGTACTAACAAAGAAAGTATGTACATTGAAGTTTAAAAACACTGCATCTTCAATTATTAAATGGATGAAAGAAGAAAAACGTGTTGCGAAAGGTGGAAACCTAGCCTAATTGGTAAAAGGTGGAAATATTGTATGCTTCCACCCAGTTCTCTTACAAGGAACGGATGAAACCAAAAGGGGGTTATGTCGGGTATATTAGAAGGAAAAATTAAAATGGATGCCTGTAGCCATTTTGTTTTAAATAGAAAGTCTTTTCTTTTTCAAATTTTCCCTAGTTTTAGAAATGAACAGAGATTTTTTTTTAAATAGTTCACGGCTAGGTGAAACCTAAAGAATTAAGAGGTTTTTTTTGTAGAAATACCAGACATGAGGGAACCTTAAAATGTCTTTGTGTGATATAATGCTGAGCTAAGTACTAGAAAGGAAATTACTCAGTTTGAGAGGAGTGGAGGTATAAATTTTATTCTGGCAGGATAGACTCAAAGTCTACATTGACATTAGAGGGTCTTAAGTCAGATTGACCTCTTGACATGAGATAAGACATATAAAAATTAAATGGTGGAATTAATTAAGTGCAATACTGCCCTCTAGAGGATAGTAAATATTATATTTAATAGAATGAACAGATTGCCAGTGACGTCAAATTGACTATAATTGGAGATACGACAATGCAGTCAGCCCATTCCAGGACATGAGGCATTCAGAGACTTACACACAAGGCTAGCAGACCATCCCAGGACAATGCACTCAAGATTTCATACCAAATCTATAACTCACACCAAATCTCTAACTCCCATGCATTGATTATCTGATATTGATAATTTTCACATACTCCAAAAACAATATTACATAAAGAATATTCCAAGGCAGTAACTCATTTAATCCAGAATGGAGGTAATGTATGAAAGCTATTTTTATTCAGATTAATGTAAAATTATATATATCTGGAGTATTTCTTCCAACAGATAGACTGAGATTTCTCAGATTACTGTTAGATCTAAAGTCTTCAAAATATTTCTATATCTGCAGATAGAGATATGAAGAAGAATTGGATATAAGGATTTATCCTAAAGAAACTGTTGTAAGATTGATATACCGAAATATATATATATATTGAATTTGGAAATTACTGTGATTGAAATTAATAAGCAAGGAATTATATAGCTACAATATAAAAAAAGTAGATTAGAAGCTTAATTCTCGATATTAGGGGAGGATTCACTAAATAAGTTTTTATTACTTATCATTCTAATAATAGAAAAAGTGATAGCTCATCTTTTGTTGATCTAAGTAGTATAGAGAGATACATATATCTCTACAAGATCTAGTTTGTTAAACATTGGTTTGCTGGTAAATACATGTTAATTGTTTTCATTATGCAGAAATGTTTATTAACCATTTGTGTATAATTACTGACTGATAAGGTAAATGATATTAACCATATATGCAGTTACTAACAGGTGATACATATATTGTGAAGCTAGTTTCTATGTGCTAATGGATTTTGTAGTTTATAAAATTTTGTTTATGATATGAGATTTGAAACTTTTTTGTATACGTAATAAATATATATATTTTTTATCCGATTATTGATTAGTGTATTCTTCAAAGCAAAACACAGACAACTAAAATAATTTAGGACAATTTCTAGGAAATATAAACGATTGATATTTGTGTCTCGTATAAGTTTCTTATTGAATAATAATCCATGATAGGACACACTTACATTTTACTGATTTTATATTCCACTGTGTTTAAATTCACTATCACTGTTACTGCCCCCACTGGGAGGCTATTCCCTGTATCTACTACCCTTTCTATATCACCGTTACTACCCCCACTGGGAGGTTATTCCCTGTATCTACTACCCTTTCTATATCACTGTTACTGCCCCCACTGGGAGGCTATTCCATGTATCTACTATACTTTCTATATATTCACTGTTACTGCCCCCAAAGGGAGGCTATTCCATGTATCTACTACCTGTTCTATATCACTGTTACTGCTCCCACTGGGAGGCTATTCCATGTATCTACTACCCTTTCTATATCACTGTTACAGCCCCCAAAGGAGGCTATTCCATGTATCTACTACCTGTTCTATATCACTGTTACTGCTCCCACTGGGAGGTTATTCCATGTATCTACTACCCTTTCTATATCACTGTTACTGCTCCCACTGGGAGGCTATTCCATGTATCTACTACCCTTTCTATATCACTGTTACTGCCCCCACTGGGAGACTATTCCATGTATCTACTACCCTTTCTATATATTCACTGTTACTGCTCCCACTGGAAGACTATTCCATGTATCTACTACAATTCCTATATCACTTTTACTGCCCCCACTGGGAGGCTATTCCATGTATCTACTACCCTTACTATATCACTGTTACTGCTCCCACTGGGAGGCTATTCCATGTATCTACTACCCTTTCTATATCACTGTTACTGCACCCACTGATAGACTATTCCATGTAACTACTATCCTTTCTATATATTCACTGTTACTGCTCCCACTGGAAGACTATTCCATGTATCTACTACCCTTTCTATATCACTTTTACTGCCCCCACTGGGAGACTATTCCATGTATCTACTACCCTTTCTATATCACTGTTACTGCTCCCACTGATAGACTATTCCATGTAACTACTATCCTTTCTATATATTCACTGTTACTGCTCCCACTGGGAGGCTATTCCATGTATCTACTACCCTTACTATATCACTGTTACTGCTCCCACTGGGAGGCTATTCCATGTATCTACTACCCTTTCTATATCACTGTTACTGCTCCCACTGGGAGGCTATTCCATGTATCTACTACCCTTTCTATATCACTGTTACTGCCCCCACTGGGAGGCTATTCCATGTATCTACTACCCTTTCTATATCACTGTTACTGCCCCCACTGGGAGGCTATTCCATGTATCTACTACCCTTTCTATATCACTGTTACTGCCCCCACTGGGAGGCTATTCCATGTATCTACTACCCTTTCTATATCACTGTTACTGCACCCACTGATAGACTATTCCATGTAACTACTATCCTTTCTATATATTCACTGTTACTGCTCCCACTGGGAGGCTATTCCATGTATCTACTACCCTTACTATATCACTGTTACTGCTCCCACTGGGAGGCTATTCCATGTATCTACTACCCTTACTATATCACTGTTACTGCTCCCACTGGAGGCTATTCCATGTATCTACTACCCTTCTATATCACTGTTACTGCCCCCACTGGGAGACTATTCCATGTATCTACTACCCTTTCTATATCACTGTTACTGCCCCCACTGGGAGACTATTCCATGTATCTACTACCCTTTCTATATCACTGTTACTGCTCCCACTGGGAGGCTATTCCTTGTATCTACTACCCTTTCTATATCACTGTTACTGCTCCCACTGGGAGACTATTCCATGTATCTACTATACTTTCTATATATTCACTGTTACTGCCCCCAAAGGGAGGCTATTCCATGTATCTACTACCCTTTCTATATCACTTTTACTGCCCCCACTGGGAGGCTATTCCATGTATCTACTACCCTTACTATATCACTGTTACTGCTCCCACTGGGAGGCTATTCCATGTATCTACTACCCTTTCTATATCACTGTTACTGCCCCCACTGGGAGGCTATTCCATGTATCTACTATACTTTCTATATATTCACTGTTACTGCCCCCAAAGGGAGGCTATTCCATGTATCTACTACCCTTTCTATATCACTGTTACTGCACCCACTGATAGACTATTCCATGTAACTACTATCCTTTCTATATATTCACTGTTACTGCTCCCACTGGAAGACTATTCCATGTATCTACTACCCTTTCTATATCACTGTAACATGGAATAGCCTCCCAGTGGGAGCAGTATCTACTACCCTTTCTATATCACTGATACTGGCCAGGGGCGGATCCAGAGACTAGTCTCGGGAGTGGCACTGACAGAAAATAAGGTGTTTTAGCAGAGAGCCCGACTCACGAGAATTTACAGAGGGCCCGGCTCACAGGAGCTTACAATCTAGAGGAGCAGAGGGCCCGGCTCACAGGAGCTTACAATCTAGAAGAGTAGAGGGCACCCAGGAGCTTACAATCTAGAGGAGCAGAGGACACCCAGGAGCTTACAATCTAGAGGAGCAGAGGGCACCCAGGAGCTTACAATCTAGAGGAGCAGAGGGCACCCAGGAGCTTACAATCTAGAGGAGCAGAGGGCACCCAGGAGCTTACAATCTAGAGGAGCAGAGGGCACCCAGGAGCTTACAATCTAGAGGAGCAGAGGACACCCAGGAGCTTACAATCTAGAGGAGCAGAGGGCACCCTGGATTTTACAATCTAGAGGAGCAGAGAGCCCCCAGCTCACACATGGATTTGCCCCAGCTCATGGATTTGCCACAGCTCACACATGGATTTGCCCCAGCTCACACATGGATTTGCCCCAGCTCACACATGGATTTGCCCCCAGCTCACACATGGATTTGCCCAGCTCATGGATTTGCCCCCAGCTCATGGATTTGCCCAGCTCATGGATTTGCCCCCAGCTCATGGATTTGCCCCAGCTCACACATGGATTTGCCCCAGCTCACACATGGATTTGCCCCAGCTCATGGATTTGCCCCAGCTCACACATGGATTTGCCCCCAGCTCACACATGGATTTGCCCAGCTCATGGATTTGCCCCCAGCGCATGGTTTTGCCCAGCTCATGGATTTGCCCCCAGCTCATGGATTTGCCCCCAGCTCATGGATTTGCCCAGATCATGGATTTGCCCCAGGTCATGGATTTGCCCCCAGCTCATGGATTTGCCCAGCTCATGGATTTGCCCCCAGGTCATGGATTTGCCCAGCTCATGGATTTGCCCCCAGGTCATGGATTTGCCCCCAGCTCATGGATTTGCCCCAGCTCATGGATTTGCCCCAGCTCACACATGGATTTGCCCAGCTCATGGATTTGCCCAGCTCATGGATTTGCCCCAGCTCATGGATTTGCCCCCAGCTCATGGATTTGCCCAGCTAACACATGGATTTGCCCAGCTCTCACCTGGATATTGCTCCAGCTCCGGCAGGGGTTGAGGGGACCCAGATGCCGGGCAGCGCGGGAGTGCCTGCCCGGTCCTGACGAGTCCGTCCGTGTTGAAGGTGATGCGGCTGCGTGGCGTGCGTGCGCAGGTCACGCGGTCCGGCCAGTCAGGTGGTACAGAGACTCAGTACCACCTGATTAGCCGGACCACGTGACCGGCTGCGCCTGCACGCAGCCGCTTCCCTTTAACAGGACGGACTCTTTAGGACCGGGCAGACACTCCGGCGCTGCCCGGCATCTGGGTCCCCGGCTCAAATCTCGGGGGGGGGGGCAATTGCCCCGTTGCCCCCCCTGGATCCGCCCCTGCTACTGGCCCCACTGGGAGGCTATTACATGTATCTACTACCCTTTCTATATCACTGTTACTGCCCCCACTGGAAGGCTATTCCATGTATCTACTACCCTTTCTATATCACTGTTACTGCCCCCACTGGAAGGCTATTCCATGTATCTACTACCCTTTCTATATCACTGTTACTGCCCCCACTGGGAGGCTATTCCATGTATCTACTACCCTTTCTATATCACTGTTACTGCTCCCACTGGGAGGTTATTCCATGTATCTACTACCCTTTCTATATCACTGTTACTGCTCCCACTGGGAGGTTATTCCATGTATCTACTACCTATCTATATCACTGTTACTGCTCCCACTGGGAGATATTCCATGTATCTACTACCCTTTCTATATCACTGTTACTGCTCCCACTGGAGACTATTCCATGTATCTACTACCCTTTCTATATCACTGTTACTGCTCCCACTGGGAGGTTATTCCATGTATCTACTCCTTTCTATATCACTGTTACTGCTCCACTGGAGGTTTTTCCATGTATCTACTACCCTTTCTATATCACTGTTACTGCTCCCACTGGGAGGTTATTCCATGTATCTACTACCCTTTCTATATCACTGTTACTGCCCCACTGGAGGCTATTCCATGTATCTACTACCCTTTCTATATCACTGTTACTGCCCCACTGGGAGGCTATTCCATGTATCTACTACCCTTTCTATATCACTGTTACTGCCCCACTGGGAGGCTATTCCATGTATCTACTACCCTTCTATATCACTGTTACTGCTCCCACTGGGAGGCTATTCCATGTATCTACTACCCTTTCTATATCACTGTTACTGCCCCCACTGGGAGGCTATTCCATGTATCTACTACCCTTTCTATATCACTGTTACTGCTCCCACTGGGAGGTTATTCCATGTATCTACTACCCTTTCTATATCACTGTTACTGCCCCCACTGGGAGGCTATTCCATGTATCTACTACCCTTTCTATATATCACTGTTACTGCCCCACTGGAAGGCTATTCCATGTATCTACTACCCTTTCTATATCACTGTTACTGCCCCACTGGGAGGCTATTCCATGTATCTACTACCCTTTCTATATCACTGTTACTGCTCCCACTGGGAGGTTATTCCATGTATCTACTACCCTTTCTATATCACTGTTACTGCTCCCACTGGGAGGTTATTCCATGTATCTACTACCCTATCTATATCACTGTTACTGCTCCCACTGGGAGGATATTCCATGTATCTACTACCCTTTCTATATCACTGTTACTGCTCCCACTGGGAGACTATTCCATGTATCTACTACCCTTTCTATATCACTGTTACTGCTCCCACTGGGAGGTTATTCCATGTATCTACTACCCTTTCTATATCACTGTTACTGCTCCCACTGGGAGGTTTTTCCATGTATCTACTACCCTTTCTATATCACTGTTACTGCTCCCACTGGGAGGTTATTCCATGTATCTACTACCCTTTCTATATCACTGTTACTGCCCCCACTGGGAGGCTATTCCATGTATCTACTACCCTTTCTATATCACTGTTACTGCTCCCACTGGGAGGCTATTCCATGTATCTACTACCCTTTCTATATCACTGTTACTGCTCCCACTGGGAGGCTATTCCATGTATCTACTACCCTTTCTATATCACTTTTACTGCCCCCACTGGGAGACTATTCCATGTAACTACTATCCTTTCTATATATTCACTGTTACTGCTCCCACTGGAAGACTATTCCATGTATCTACTACCCTTTCTATATCACTTTTACTGCCCCCACTGGGAGGCTATATATCACTGTTACTGCTCCCACTGGGAGGCTATTCCATGTATCTACTACCCTTTCTATATCACTGTTACTGCTCCCACTGGGAGGCTATTCCATGTATCTACTACCCTTTCTATATCACTGTTACTGCTCCCACTTGGGAAGCTATTCCATTTATCTACTACCCTTTCTATATTACTGTTACTGCCCCCACTGGGAGGCTATTCCATGTATCTACTACCCTTTCTATATCACTGTTACTGCCCCCACTGGGAGGCTATTCCATGTATCTACTACCCTTTCTATATCACTGTTACTGCCCCCACTGGGAGGCTATTCCATTTATCTACTACCCTTTCTATATCACTGTTACTGCCCCCACTGGGAGGTTATTCCATGTATCTACTACCCTTTCTACATCACTGTTACTGCCCCCACTGGGAGACTATTCCATGTATCTACTACCCTTTCTATATCACTGTTACTGCCCCACTGGGAGGCTATTCCATGTATCTTCTACCCTTTCTATATCACTGTTACTGCTCCCACTGGGAGGCTATTCCATGTATCTACTACCCTTTATATATCACTGTTACTGCTCCCACTGGGAGGCTATTCCATGTATCTACTACCCTTTCTATATCACTGTTACTGCTCCCACTGGGAGGCTATTCCATGTATCTACTACCCTTTCTATATCACTGTTACTGCCCCCACTGGGAGGCTATTCCATGTATTTACTACCCTTTCTATATCACTGTTACTGCCCCCACTGGGAGGTTATTCCATGTATCTACTATCCTTTCTATATCACTGTTACTGCCCCCACTGGGAGGTTATTCCATGTATCTACTACCCTTTCTATATCACTGTTACTGCTCCCACTTGGAAAGCTATTCCATTTATCTACTACCCTTTCTATATTACTGTTACTGCTCCCACTGGGAGGCTATTCCATGTATCTACTACCCTTTCTATATCACTGTTACTGCCCCCACTGGGAGGTTATTCCATGTATCTACTACCCTTTCTATATCACTGTTACTGCCCCCAAAGGGAGGCTATTCCATGTATCTACTACCCTTTCTATATCACTGTTAGTGCCTCCACTGGGAGGCTATTCCATGTATCTACTACCCTTTCTATATCACTGTTACTGCCCCCACTGGGAGGCTATTCCATGTATCTACTACCCTTTCTATATCACTGTTACTGCCCCCACTGGGAGGCTATTCCATGTATCTACTACCCTTTCTATATCACTGTTACTGCCCCCACTGGGAGGCTATTCCATGTATCTACTATTCTTTCTATATCACTGTTACATGGAATAACCTCCCAGTGGGGACAGTAACAGTGATATAGAAAGGGTAGTAGATACATGGAATAACCTCCCAGTGGGGACAGTATCTACTACCCTTTCTATATCACTGTTACTGCTCCCACTGGGAGGATATTCCATGTATCTACTATCCTTTCTATATCACTGTTACTGCTCCCACTGGGAGGATATTCCATGTATCTACTACCCTTTCTATATCACTGTTACTGCTCCCCCTGGGAGGATATTCCATGTATCTACTACCCTTTTTATATCACTGTTACTGCCCCCACTGGGAGGCTATTCCATGTATCTACTACCCTTTCTATTTCACTGTTACTGCTCCCACTGGGAGGCTATTCCATGTATCTACTATCCTTTCTATATCACTGTTACTGCCCCCACTGGGAGGCTATTCCATGTATCTACTATCCTTTCTATATCACTGTTACTGCACCCACTGGGAGGCTATTCCATGTATCTACTATCCTTTCTATATCACTGTTACTGCCCCCACTGGGAGGCTATTCCATGTATCTACTACCCTTTCTATATCACTGTTACTGCACCCACTGGGAGGATATTCCATGTATCTACTACCCTTTCTATATCACTGTTACTGCTCCCACTGGGAGGTTATTCCATGTATCTACTACCCTTTCTATATCACTGTTACTGCCCCCACTGGGAGGTTATTCCATGTATCTACTACCCTTTCTATATATTCACTGTTACTGCTCCAACTCGGAGGCTATTCCATGTATCTACTACCCTTTCTATATCACTGTTACTGCTCCAACTCGGAGGCTCTTCCATGTATCTACTACCCTTTCTATATATTCACTGTTACTGCTCCAACTCGGAGGCTATTCCATGTATCTACTACCCTTTCTATATCACTGTTACTGCCCCCACTGGGAGGCTATTCCATGTATCTACTACCCTTCTATATATTCACTGTTACTGCTCCAACTCGGAGGCTATTCCATGTATCTACTACCCTTTCTATATCACTGTTACTGCTCCACTGGGAGGCTATTCCATGTATCTACTACCCTTTCTATATTCACTGTTACTGCTCCAACTCGGAGGCTATTCCATGTATCTACTACCTTTCTATATCACTGTTACTGCTCCAACTCGGAGGCTCTTCCATGTATCTACTACCCTTTCTATATATTCACTGTTACTGCTCCAACTCGGAGGCTATTCCATGTATCTACTACCCTTTCTATATCACTGTTACTGCCCCCACTGGGAGGTTATTCCATGTATCTACTACCCTTTCTATATATTCACTGTTACTGCTCCAACTCGGAGGCTATTCCATGTATCTACTACCCTTTCTATATCACTGTTACTGCTCCAACTCGGAGGCTCTTCCATGTATCTACCCCAGCTCACAACTGAGTTTACAATCTAAGAGGGAAAAGAGGAGCCGCTCCCATGAGTTTACAATCTAAGAGGGAAAGAGGAGCCGCGCCCGTGAGTTTACAATCTAAGAGGGAAAAGAGGAGCCGCTCCCGTGAGTTACAATCTAAGAGGAGAAAGAGGAGCCGCTCCGTGAGTTTACAATCTAAGAGGGAAAAGAGGAACCGCTCCCGTGAGTTTACAATCTAAGAGGGAAAAGAGAAGCCGCTCCCGTGAGTTTACAATCTAAGAGGGAAAAGAGGAGCCGCTCCCGTGAGTTTACAATCTAAGAGGGAAAGAGGAGCCGCTCCCGTGAGTTTACAATCTAAGAGGGAAAGAGGAGCCGCGCCCGTGAGTTTACAATCTAAGAGGGAAAGAGGAGCCGCTCCCATGAGTTTACAATCTAAGAGGGAAAAGAGGAACCGCTCCCGTGAGTTTACAATCAAAGAGGGGAAAGAGGAGCCGCTCCCGTGAGTTTACATTCAAAGAGGAGCCGCTCCCGTGAGTTTACAATCAAAGAGGAGCCGCTCCCGTGAGTTTACAATCTAAGAGGGAAAGAGGAGCCGCTCCCATGAGTTTACAATCTAAGAGGGAAAAGAGGAACCGCTCCCGTGAGTTTACAATCAAAGAGGGGAAAGAGGAGCCGCTCCCGTGAGTTTACAATCTAAGAGGGAAAAGAGGAGCCGCTCCCGTGAGTTTACAATCTAAGAGGGAAAGAGGAGCCGTTCCCGTGAGTTTACAATCTAAGTGGGGAAAGAGAAGCCGCTCCCGTGAGTTTACATTCAAAGAGGAGCCGCTCCCGTGAGTTTACAATCAAAGAGGAGCCGCTCCCGTGAGTTTACAATCTAAGAGGGAAAGAGGAGCCGCTCCCGTGAGTTTACAATCTAAGAGGGGAAGAGGAGCCGCTCCCGTGAGTTTACAATCTAAGAGGGAAAAGAGGAGCCGCTCCCGTGAGTTTACAATCTAAGAGGGGAAAGAGGAGCCGCTCCCATGAGTTTACAATCTAAGAGGAGAAAGAGGAGCCGCTCCCGTGAGTTTACAATCTAAGAGGGAAAAGAGGAGCCGCTCCCGTGAGTTTACAATCTAAGAGGGGAAAGAGGAGCCTGTGCAGTAGGTGCGTTGTTTTGAGCCGAGGAACTCTCTATCCCTGGTGACTTGGTCTTCATTGTCCCTCAATGTTCTAAGATTGACTTTCCAGAAGATCTTTTTCAGGCGTTTAGTATATAAGGGCTTTCAAACTCAGTCCACCCAGATGTTTATTGCCTACAATTCCCAGGATTCCTTCAATGCAATAGATGTGCAGGGAATCATGCGAGTTGTTATCTGTGGGGCCAGAGTCGTTAGATTGTAAAACGTATACCTGGATTATTGCTGTACTCGACAATTGCATTGTGTGTCTTACTTTTTATGTTTATATTCTCATTTGTGGTTATTTATAAACCTTGTCGCATCTTTTTACACAATGTATAAATGCCCTGATGAAACGAGCGCTGCGTGAGTGTGCGGGAACTTATCTGCCGGCGCTGGCTACGTTATCCTGGGAAGGAGCAGCTCTGATCATCCTAAAGAAAATATTTATTCTTTTTGTTTTATTATTTGTTTGTGAAAAGTATCAACATGCAAACATAGCTGCAAAACAAACAAAACGTGAAAAAAAGTGTCTGCTCTGCAAATCCACCGCGGAGGGTCACAGGATGCCATTCTGCGAATCCTCTGGCCGCACATTTAATTTTCTGCTCATTCTTACAGTGTTGATGATCTCAGTGCTTAATCCTGGACGGGCAGATAAAAAGTCTGGTTTCCTGGTCCTATTGGTTTTACCATTAAAACATGGCGTCCTGTGCCTCATTCTTTGATCACGTGCTTAGGTCTGTTTAATGCGGTAATGGGGTGACGTGATGGTATCAGCATCTCTCCATTTCCTCCGCCAGGCTGCGGGTCGCTGTAATCAGGGGATAGGGCTGGTGGTGCATTAATTAGGATGTTGGGGTGAGGACCATGACCGGTTCCTGTTTGATATTTTGTCGATTAATGTAGCTGTGGTTCCCTCATTAATGTAACGATGTAGTAGGTTCAGAGGATTTCCAGTCCGCCCAGGTCGTTATGATCCTCAGCCGCCTCAGTGTGCGTTATTAGTTGCTCAATCACGGTTGCGTAGTTTTGGGAAGCCTGTACAAGCGAGATAAGGCAGGAAGCAGCCCACCACCTCATCTGGATCACTGATCTGGGCATCACTTAAAGGGAAGCGAATTTAGGCCCTGGGGAGTTAATAATAACTACAAGAGATACATGAGAGAGCGCCGATACATTAACAGGAGCCCTTTATTAAAAGGCGTTATCCAAAATCTGCATCACAGGGCTTTGTTGTCCCAATTATGGGGGAAGCAGTCCATCGGATGCAACAAATAGACCGTTTACACGTTTAGGGGTCATCGAGTCTGCGATGAGGAATCACCTGACTGCGAATATACTCCATTTCTGCCCTAGGATTGAAACATTAATAAAATAATACCCTGAGACGCGATATAAATAATATTTATATCCACATTATTTTGTATCATTTTAAACTTAGATTTTATGTCTCTCTTATCAAGATCTTAATGTGTGGATTAGATATAAAACATTTAAACACGATAAAGAGGGTATCCAAAGTATTTAAAAAAAATATCGCAGTTGCACTATCTCTATGGGTCGTCCCCCCTTGGCCACATACTCGTAAACATAACCAAAAGAGACTGTGTCTAAGATCAGTAAAAACATTTCATTATATCAAAAAGAAAAAAAAGCCACATGTACATACAAAGTACAAATATTTAATCAATGCACTACATGAATGAATTATACCATATTGTTGCAAATCTTTTGCTAGAAAAGTTGTGTTTAAACAGAAAAAATATCCTAATGTTGAAGTAGAATTTTAAACAATATACAGTCAGGTCCAGAAATATTGGGACATGGACACAATTGTAACATCTTTGGCTCTATACACCACCACAATGGAGTTGGAATGAAACAAACACAATGTGCTTTAACTGCAGACTGTCAGCTTTAATTTGAGGGTATGTACATCCAACTCAGGTGAACGGTGTAGGACTTACAGCAGTTTGCAGATGTGCCCCCACTTGTTAAGGGACCAAAAGTAATGGGACAGAATAATAATCATAAATCAGACTTTCCCTTCTTAATAGTTGGTTGCAAATCCTTTGCAGTCAATCACAGCCTGAAGTCTGGAACGTATAGACATCACCAGACGCTGGGTTTCATCCCTGGTGATGCTCTGCCAGGCCTCTACTGCAACTGTCTTCAGTTCCTGCTGGTTCTTGGGGCATTTTCCCTTCAGTTTTGTCTTCAGCAAGTGAAATGCAGCTCAATGGGATTCAGGTCAGGTGATTGACTTGGCCATTGCATAACATTCCACTTCTGTCCCTTCAAAAACGCTTTGCTTGCTTTTGCAGTATGCTTTGGGTCATTGTCCATCTGCACTGTGAAGCGCCGTCCAATGAGTTCTGCAGCATTTGGCTGAATGTGAGCAGATAATATTGCCCCAAACACTTCAGAATTCATCCTGCTGCTTTTGTCAGCGTCACATCATCAATAAATACAAGAGAACCAGTTCCATTGGCAGCCATACATGCCCACGCCATGACACTACCACCACCATGCTTCACTGATGAGGTGGTATGCTTAGGATCATGAGCAGTTCCTTTCCTTCTCCATACTCTTCTCTTCCCATCACTCTGGTACAAGTTGATCTTGGTCTCATCTGTCCATAGGATCTTGTTCCAGAACTATGAAGGCTTTGTTAGGTGTTGTTTGGCAAACTCTAATCTTTTTTTTTTTTTCCATTCAAATTTTTATTTCAATTAAGGCATTAAGACAATAAACACAAGAGTATATAAGGGGGGGTCGCAAGATAATAAGGTGAAGAAAAATAACAACTAATCGAGTAAGGTGGCATTGAGATATAAAAGAGGCCATACGTCACCGTAAGCAGAAAAACCTATTAAGACAGAACAAAAATGAGGCGACTTCGAGCGTTTTCAGAGGGAGGAGGAAGGAAGAGAAAAAAATTAAAAAAAAAAATTTGTGGGGTGACACAGAATCAAAAAGGAGCACCTTGTCCAAAGACGCGTGGGGCTCAACGGCTCACCCCCGTTACCACAAGGGGTTCAGGGGGGCCGAGGAGGGAGCCACAGGTAAGAGCCGTGGTAGGGCCTAAAAAGGTGACGAGAGCCTAGGTGGTCACCTCAAGCCTCGCCTACCACAGGCCCCTGCTCCCAGGAAAAGGGGGGGACAGTGGGGAAAGGGGAGGAGGGGAGAAAAAAAAAATTTCCTTCCACCAGTAAAAAGCTCTCCTGACCAACCGGTCTACTACGTTCGAAAGAGCCGGTAATGTAACAAAACTGCAAAAAACAAGAAAAATAAAAGGTGGGTGTCTCTCAAATAAGAGCCCTGTAACACTCCAGTGCTCCAAAAAAGGTCATTGAGCAAGTACCGAGGGAGGCAAGAGCAAAAACAAATAAACATGACAGCGAACAAGACTATAAGTTAGTCCGGGTCCTGAGGTCTCGGTGACGACGACATATCCAAAGAGTCCCCATCCATGGCCAATGGCAGACCAAGGGTTAGCAGATGCGTCTGAGTTTCCTCCAGGGTCGTTGCCGGGAGAACAGAGCGGCCATGCTGAATAAGTAAGGACCCAGACACTCACCAGCGGTAGCGGACGTCGTGGGCTCTGAGCACCGCGGTGGTAGGTCGAAGATTGCGATGAGCTGCCAGTGCCAGGAACGGGAGATCCTGATAAACCACCACGTTGACATCTTCGAACCGGGTCGAAGGGGTTCGTAACGACACCTCCAGTAAATGATCACGAACGTGGACATCTCTGGCCACCACAATCACGTCTCGAGAGGCCGTTTCAGGCGCCGCAGCAGGCTTCCTAACCCGGGTTGCTGAAATAATAGGGGTCGGGACTCCACCGGGCAGGGACAGGGCAGCCACCACAAACCGATTTATGAACGCCAGAAGTTCATGAGCAGGAAGGGAATCCGGGATACCCCGAAACTTGAGGTTCTTGCGGCGATGCCGGGACTCCAAACCCAGGACCGATGATTGAAGGTTGGCGACCTGGACCTGTAACGCTGTAATGCAGGAGGAGGTTGCGGCCTGCGCGTCCCCCAAGTCGCGGGTAGTAGTGCCCAGGTTCTCCACTCCTGTTTGGAGAACAGATAAGTCTGAGCGCACAGCAGCCAGTTCTTGGTTCCAGGAAGAGCGCGCGTCCTCCAGGAGAGCGCGAATATCTCTCCTGGTTGCCGGTAGGTCATCTGTGTCTGGTAACGAGGCAGGTCTGGTGGCTGGGAGACTCGCAGCCGGCTCCTGGTCAATGGAGACCCCGGTCGCAGACGGGGAGTGAGGCGCAGTACCAGCAGGTCTCATGCCGCTCATGGAGACGCGGATATCAGGTAAACGGGGAACATCTGCCACCCCAGCCCGCTTAGTAGTCTTACCCATATCCAAAGGAAGGGAAGAATCTCCAAGAGGGCAGCCGCATGAGGAGTAAAAATGGCCGCCACCTCTGCACTTTTCAGGGCCCGAGACCATCAGCCAGGACACACGCCAGTAGACTTCTCGGGCGGTTCAAAAGGAATAAGCAGGCAGTATCAGGGCAATTGCCTGGGAGAGAGAGGGTTAAAAATAGATTGTCCAGCGGAGATAGATCCTTGAAATCAGGGAAATTCGCAGGAGCTGAACAGATGCACGTCCACTCTCTCCGGCACTCAGGAGCCTATTGGCAAACTCTAATCTGGCCTTCCTGTTTTTGAGGCTCACAAATGGTTTACATCTTGTGGTGAACCCTCTGTATTCACTCTGGTGAAGTCTTCTCTTGATTGTTGACTTTGGCACACATACACCTTCCTCCTGGAGAGTGTTCTTGATCTGGCCAACTGTTGTGAAGGGTGTTTTCTTCACCAGGTTAAGAATTCTTCATTCATCCACCACAGTTGTTTTCCGTGGTCTCCCGGGTCTTTTGGTGTTGCTGAGCTCACAGTACGCTCCTTCTTTTTGAGAATGTTCCAAACAGTTGTTTTGGCCACGCCTAATGTTCTTGTTATCTCTCTGATGGGTTTGTTTTGTTTCTTCAGCCTAATGATGGCTTGCTTCACTGATAGTGACAGCTCTTTGGATCTCATCTTGAGAGTTGACAGCAACAGATTCCAAATGCAAATAGCACACTTGAAATGAACTCTGGGCCTTTTATCTGCACATTGTAATTGGGGTAATGAGGGAATATCACACACCTGGCCATGGAACAGCTGAGAAGCCAATTGTCCCATTACCTTTGGTCCCTTAACAAGTGGGAGGCACATCTGCAAACTGCTGTAAGTCCTACACCGTTCACCTGAGTTGGATGTACATACCCTCAAATTAAAGCTGACAGTCTGCAGTTACAGCACATTGTGTTTGTTTCATTCCAACTCCATTGTGGTGGTGTATAGAGCCAAAGATGTTACAATTGTGTCCATGTCCCAATATTTCTGGACCTGACTGTATATTAAGCAAACACTGTGCAATAGCTCCATTTACTGTACGATTCACATGGGCTACAACACTATTGATATATTATTTGGCATTGCCACATTAACATTCACAAAATGTGTTATAGCTAAAAAGCACATAATCTGAGCAGCATAAGCAATTATAGGCGAATAAGAGTTAAGGTGCAATAAACACAGTGTCATTGGTGCTTAACAGCTCACTAAGCTATAGCTAATTGATACACAGATAATATAATATCTATACATGCTCAAACATTCTCATCTGGAGGAAGGCTATAGCGCCGAAATGTCGGGGTACACCGTTGGTTTCCAGTCACCCTGTCTATCCTTGGTAGGTTTCAGAGCATGAAAATATTTGTGCATCTATAGATGTTATATTATCTGTGCATCAGTTAGCTTAGTGAGCTGATAAGCATGCCACCAATGATACTTTTTTACAAACAAATAATAAAACATAAAGAATAAATATTTTCTTTAGGATGATCAGAGCTGCTCCTTCCCAGTATAACATACCCAGCTCCGGCAGATAAGCTCCCACACAGCGTTCGTTTCATCAGGACATTTATACATTGTGTAAAAAGATGCAACAACGTTTATAAATAACCACAAATGAGAATATAAACATTTAATTTCTGTATCTCTGTATCGCTGTGTCGCTGTATCTCTGTGTCTCTGCCTTGCTGTATCGCTGTATCTCTGTATCGCTTTATCGCTGTATCTCTGTATTTCTGTATCTCTGTATCTCTGTATCGCTTTATCGCTGTATCTCTGTATCTCTGTATCGCTTTATCTCTGTATCTCTGTATCTCTGTATCTCTGTATCGCTTTATCGCTGTATCTCTGTATCTCTGTATCGCTTTATCGCTGTATCTCTGTATTTCTGTATCTCTGTATCTCTGTATCTCTGTATCTCTGTATCGCTTTATCGCTGTATTTCTGTATCTCTGTATCGCTTTATCTCTGTATCTCTGTATCTCTGTATCTCTGTATCTCTGTATCGCTTTATCTCTGTATCTCTGTATCGCTTTATCGCTGTATCTCTGTATCGCTGTATCGCTTTATCGCTGTATCTCTGTATCTCTGTATCTCTGTATCGCTTTATCTCTGTATCTCTGTATCTCTGTATCTCTGTATCGCTTTATCGCTGTATCTCTGTATCTCTGTATCGCTTTATCTCTGTATTTCTGTATCTCTGTATCGCTTTATCTCTGTATCTCTGTATCTCTATCGCTTTATCGCTGTATCTCTGTATCTCTGTATCGCTTTATCTCTGTATTTCTGTATCTCTGTATCGCTTTATCTCTGTATCGCTTTATCGCTGTATCTCTGTATTTCTGTATCTCTGTATCGCTTTATCGCTGTATCTCTGTATCGCTTTATCGCTGTATCGCTGTATTTCTGTATCTCTGTATCGCTTTATCGCTGTATCTCTGTATCGCTTTATCGCTGTATCTCTGTATTTCTGTATCTCTGTATCGCTTTATCGCTGTATCTCTGTGTCTCTGCCTTGCTGTATCGCTGTATCTCTGTATCGCTTTATCGCTGTATCTCTGTATTTCTGTATCTCTGTATCGCTTTATCGCTGTATCTCTGTATCTCTGTATTTCTGTATCTCTGTATCGCTGTGTCGCTGTATCTCTGTGTCTCTGCCTTGCTGTATCGCTGTATCTCTGTATCGCTGTATCGCTGTATCTCTGTATTTCTGTATCTCTGTATCGCTTTATCGCTGTATCTCTGTATCGCTGTATCGCTGTATCTCTGTATTTCTGTATCTCTGTATCGCTTTATCGCTGTATCTCTGTATCGCTTTATCGCTGTATCTCTGTATTTCTGTATCTCTGTATCTCTGTATCTCTGTATCTCTGTATCGCTTTATCGCTGTATCTCTGTATCGCTTTATCGCTGTATCTCTGTATTTCTGTATCTCTGTATCGCTTTATCGCTGTATCTCTGTGTCTCCGCATTGCTGTATCTCTGTATTTCTGTATCTCTATATCGCTATATCACTGTATCGCTGTCCCCGGGATTTAGTAACAGGATGATAATCAGCCTCACATGCTGATACTTCATATCTGAGGTCAGATGTTAACGCTATCTGTGCCAGAGGCAAGTAAGTCCCTAGCTGCATCTCTCAGGATGAGCCTTAAATCAGTAGAGGGGGGGCAAACTGTTTCAGGTCGGCTCATATAGAAAATATTACTGGATAATAGAATCCAGCTGATGAACGCAGGGGACGCGCACATCCCTAAAGAATATAAGAGAAGGCAGCATTACCCCCCGTTTTATCGTCCAATTCACGGAAGAAATATACATAATTTATTACGGTTCATTCACAATGTCGGCGCTGGTAAAGAAACCAAGCGGTCCACTGCGCGGAAAGAGATCAGGAAAACACATGTGTGCGTCATAATCCTGCTTTATACAACGATTCCCCGACACATGCTGCAGCAACCCATACTTGAGAAGCCCGGTCACGTGAGCTTACAATCTAAGAGGGAAAAGAGGAGCCCAGTCCCATGAGTTTACAATCTAAGAGGGGAAAGAGGAGCCGCTCCTGTGAGTTTACACTCTAAGAGGGGAAAGAGGAGCCGCTCCCGTGAGTTTACAATCTAAGAGGGAAAAGAGGAGCCGCTCCCATGAGTTTACAATCTAAGAGGGAAAAGAGGAGCCGCTCCCGTGAGTTTACAATCTAAGAGAGGAAAGAGGAGCCGCTCACGTGAGTTTACAATCTAAGAGGGAAAAGAGGAGCCGCTCCCGTGAGTTTACAATCTAAGAGGGAAAAGAGGAGCCGCTCCTGTGAGTTTACAATCTAAGAGGGAAAAGTGGAGCTGCTCCCATGAGTTTACAATCTAAGAGGGAAAAGAGGAGCCGCTCCCATGAGTTTACAATCTAAGAGGGAAAAGAGGAGCCGCTCCCATGAGTTTACAATCTAAGAGGAAAAGAGGAGCCGCTCCCATGAGTTTACAATCTAAGAGGGAAAAGAGGAGCCGCTCCCGTGAGTTTACAATCTAAGAGGGAAAAGAGGAGCCGCTCCCGTGAGTTTACAATCTAAGAGGGAAAAGAGGAGCCGCTCCCGTGAGTTTACAATCTAAGAGAGAAAGAGGAGCCGCTCCCGTGAGTTTACAATCTAAGAGGGGAAAGAAGAGCCGCTCCCGTGAGTTTACAATCTAAGAGGGAAAAGAGGAGCCGCTCCCGTGAGTTTACAATCTAAGAGAGGAAAGAGGAGCCGCTCCCGTGAGTTTACAATCTAAGAGGGAAAAGAGGAGCCGCTCCCGTGAGTTTACAATCTAAGAGAGGAAAGAGGAGCCGCTCCCGTGAGTTTACAATCTAAGAGGGGAAAGAAGAGCCGCTCCCGTGAGTTTACAATCTAAGAGGGAAAAGAGGAGCCGCTCCCGTGAGTTTACAATCTAAGAGAGGAAAGAGGAGCCGCTCCCGTGAGTTTACAATCTAAGAGGGAAAAGAGGAGCCGCTCCCGTGAGTTTACAATCTAAGAGGGGAAAGAAGAGCCGCTCCCGTGAGTTTACAATCTAAGAGGGAAAAGAGGAGCCGCTCCCGTGAGTTTACAATCTAAGAGAGGAAAGAGGAGCCGCTCCCGTGAGTTTACAATCTAAGAGGGGAAAGAGGAGCCGCTCCCGTGAGTTTACAATCTAAGAGGGAAAAGAGGAGCCGCTCCCGTGAGTTTACAACCTAAGAGGGAAAAGAGGAGCCGCTTCCGTGAGTTTACAATCTAAGAGGGAAAGAGGAGCCACTCCCGTGAGTTTACAATCTAAGAGGGAAAGAGGAGCCGCTCCTGTGAGATAACAATCTAAGAGGGAAAGAGGAGCCGCTCCCGTGAGTTTACAATCTAAGAGGGAAAAGAGAAGTCGCTCCTGTGAGTTTACAATCTAAGAGGGTAAAGAGGAGCCGCTCCCGTGAGTTTACAATCTAAGAGGGTAAAGAGGAGCCGCTCCTGTGAGTTTACAATCTAAGAGGGAAAAGAGGAGCCGCTTCCGTGAGTTTACAATCTAAGAGGGGAAAGAGGAGCCGCTCACATGAGTTTACAATCTAAGAGGGAAAAGAGGAGCCGCTTCCGTGAGTTTACAATCTAAGAGGGAAAGAGGAGCCGCTCCTGTGAGTTTACAATCTAAGAGGGAAAGAGGAGCCGCTCACGGGGGGTTTACAATCTAAGAGGGAAAAGAGGAACGCTCCCATAAATTTACAATCTAAGAGGGAAAAGTGGAGCCGCTCCCATGAGTTTACAATCTAAGAGGGAAAAGAGGAGCCGCTCCCACGAGTTTACAATCTAAGAGGGAAAAGAGGAGCCGCTCCCGTGAGTTTACAATCTAAGAGGGAAAAGAGGAGCCGCTCCCATGAGTTTACAATCTAGAGGGGAAAAGAGGAGCCGCTCCCATGAGTTTACAATCTAAGAGGAAAAGAGGAGCCGCTCCCATGAGTTTACAATCTAAGAGGGGAAAAGAGGAGCCGCTCCCATGAGTTTACAGTCTAAGAGGGAAAATAGGAGCCGCTCCCATGAGTTTACAGTCTAAGAGGAAAAGAGGAGCCGCTCCATGAGTTTACAATCTAAGAGGGGAAGAGGAGCCGCTCCCATGAGTTTACAATCTAAGAGGGAAAGAGGAGCCGCTCCCGTGAGTTTACAGTCTAAGAGGGGAAAGAGGAGCCGCTCCCATGAGTTTACAGTCTAAGAGGAAAAGAGGATCCGCTCCCATGAGTTTACAATCTAAGAGGGGAAAAGAGGAGCCGCTCCCATGAGTTTACAGTCTAAGAGGGAAAAGAGGAGCCGCTCCCATGAGTTTACAATCTAAGAGGGAAAAGAGGAGCCGCTCCCATGAGTTTACAGTCTAAGAGGAAAAGAGGAGCCGCTCCCATGAGTTTACAATCTAAGAGGGAAAAGAGGAGCCGCTCCCATGAGTTTACAGTCTAAGAGGAAAGAGAGCCGCTCCCATGAGTTTACAGTCTAAGAGGAAAAGAGGAGCCGCTCCCATGAGTTTACAATCTAAGAGGGAAAAGAGGAGCCGCTCCCATGAGTTTACAGTCTAAGAGGAAAAGAGGAGCCGCTCCCATGAGTTTACAGTCTAAGAGGAAAAGAGGAGCCGCTCCCGTGAGTTTACAATCTAAGAGGGGAAAGAGGAGCCGCTCCCATGAGTTTACAATCTAAGAGGGAAAGAGGAGCCGCTCCCATGAGTTTACAATCTAAGAGGGGAAAGAGGCGCCGCTCCCGTGAGATTACAATCTAAGAGGGAAAAGAGGAACCGCTCCCGTGAGTTTACAATCTAAGAGAGGAAAGAGGAGCCGCTCCCGTGAGTTTACAATCTAAGAGGGGAGAGAGGAGCCGCTCCCGTGAGTTTACAATCTAAGAGGGAAAAGAGGAGCCGCTCCCGTGAGTTTACAATCTAAGAGGGAAAAGAGGAGCCGCTCCCGTGAGTTTACAATCTAAGAGGGGAAAAGAGGAGCCACTCCCATGAGTTTACAATCTAAGAGGGGAAAAGAGGAGCCACTCCCGTGAGTTTACAATCTAAGAGGGGAAAGAGGAGCCACTCCCATGAGTTTACAGTCTAAGAGGGAAAAGAGGAGCCGCTCCCATGAGTTTACAATCTAAGAGGGAAAAGAGGAGCCGCTAACATGAGTTTACAATCTAAGAGGGGAAAAGAGGAGCCGCTCCCATGAGTTTACAGTCTAAGAGGGAAAAGAGGAGCCGCTCCCATGAGTTTACAATCTAAGAGGGAAAGAGGAGCCGCTCCCGTGAGTTTACAGTCTAAGAGGGAAAAGAGGAGCCGCTCCCATGAGTTTACAATCTAAGAGGGGAAAAGAGGAGCCGCTCCCATGAGTTTACAATCTAAGAGGGGAAAAGAGGAGCCGCTCCCATGAGTTTACAATCTAAGAGGGGAAAAGAGGAGCCGCTCCCGTGAGTTTACAATCTAAGAGGGGAAAAGAGGAGCCGCTCCCATAACTTTACAATCTAAGAGGGGAAAAGAGGAGCCACTCCCATGAGTTTACAATCTAAGAGGGGAAAAGAGGAGCCGCTCCCATGAGTTTACAATCTAAGAGGGGAAAAGAGGAGCCGCTCCCATGAGTTTACAATCTAAGAGGGGAAAAGAGGAGCCGCTCCCATAACTTTACAATCTAAGAGGGGAAAAGAGGAGCCTCTCCCATGAGTTTACAATCTAAGAGGGAAAAGAGGAGCCGCTCCCGTGAGTTTACAATCTAAGAGGGAAAAGAGGAACCGCTCCCATGAGTTTACAATCTAAGAGGGAAAAGAGGAGCCGCTCCCATGAGTTTACAGTCTAAAGGGAAAAGAAGAGCCGCTCCCATGAGTTTACAATCTAAGAGGGAAAGAGGAGCCGCTCCCATGAGTTTACAATCTAAGAGGGAAAAGAGGAGCTGCTCCCGTGAGT
>RXON01005030.1:0-25608 GCA_009667805.1 Leptobrachium leishanense
GAATCAGCACAAAATATACCCTATACAAGAATCAGCACAATATACCCTATACAAGAATCAACACAATATACCCCATGCCGTTAAACACATTATACCCTATAAAAGAATCAGCACAATATACCCTTTACGTTAATAAACACAATATACCCCATACAAGAACCAACACGTTGCCTTTAGCTGCAGTGAACAAATAAATTAACTGTTATTTCCCCAATTCAGCAAGAAATCTGCTTTATGTTCGTTATCTTTGATATAATTATAGGTTTATATTAAGGTCACATGTTTGTTATCCCGCGTCTGGGCTTTTGCTCAATGCTTAATATCTCGTGTAATCAGAAGATTGTCACGCGTCGCTTTACTCTCATTAATAAACCAGTAATATTGTAAAGTCTATTATGCCGTAAAAAGCCCAGAATCGATGTGAATACACGGGGGGGGGGGGGGATTCAGAGATATTTCAGTGCTCTCTTTTTCACCAACTCTTTGGCGAGGTAAGTTCAGCATTCACTGCAGGTCCCCAAAGTGAGGCTAATCAACCCGTCAAGTGCATCCACAAAACAATCCCACAGCCCACTGAAGAAAAAAAATATCACGGAATACATCCTGCGATCCGCTGAATAAAGCTGCCGAATGAAACCACTGAATATCAGGGCATTTCACTGACATTTCTCTGCTGTTCAATGTGAATAGATTCACCATTGCTTCTCTATGGGGGATTTCACTGCTGCCGAACAGGCACCGCATTTCACTGCCGCCGAACAGACACCGTATTCCACTTCCGCTGAACAGGCAACGAATTTCTCTGCCATTTCACTGCCAACTAACCACACAGGGAATCGGTATAATGTATAACCACAAAGGGCATCGGTTTAATGTGTGGTAGAAATTTTGGAAAAATGTGTCTACACACAATTACGTGATTATTATTCGGGATGGGCTGGCAGTTCGATTCGAACATTGCCCGTGGCGAACATCGAACATTTCCGCGTGTTTGCCGCGTGTTTGCCCACAATGCACTTTTCCACTAGCCTGAAGCTTGTAATTGGCTACAGCCTTGCACCTGACCACAGGTCAGATGCAAGACTATGCCAATCAAGGCTCCGATTCCTGATTGGGCAAATTTTGCCCAATCATGGGCTCACAGAGCTAAGTCCCGCAGCACACTATATAAGGGTTCCCCGCAGCCCCAACACATTTTTTTTTGCAGGAGTGAGAGGAGATTGTTCTTTTATGTGTGTCTCACAGACGTCTAGAAGTTTCTGTGAATTGTAATCTGTGTCTTCTCACTGAAAGCTATTGGGGTCTCACTTTCTTCTAGCAGATATCTGGGAATTGTAATCTGTATCTTCTCACTGCCAGCTATCAGGGGGGTCCACATACTTCTAGCAGATATCTGGAATTGTAATCCGTGTCTTCTCACTGCCAGCTATTGGGGTCCACAACTTCTAGCAGATCTGGGAATTGTAATCCGTGTCTTCTCACTGCCAGCTATTGGGGTCTCACAGACTTCTAGCAGATATCTGGGAATTGTAATCTGTGTCTTCTCACTTGCCACTGCAAAGGCTATCAGGGTGTATCACTGACTTATAGCATTGGTCTGGAAAATCTGTATATCTTTAATCTATATATCACTCACCATGTCAGAAAGACCAAAAAGGACAGGCAGACGCTCCCAGACACAGATAAGAGGGCAAGCAGCCTCTGTGTCGGAAGGCTGTGCCCCTAGTCGTCGTGGACGTGGTGCATCCTCTGCAGGGGCACACTTGTCCTTTCTAACTGGGATTTGCAGGATTGGCTAACCAGGCCATCCTCATCCTCCGAGTCCTCTGCCAGCCAGTCTTGTAGTGGTTTACAGTCCACCTCAGTTGCCAAAACATCTAATTCAGCCTCCATGTCCACAGCTACTCCTGCTGTAGCTTCACTATCACACACGGAGGAGTCAGCTGAATGGTTTGACTACAGTGACAGTGACATGCTGCTTGATTATGCGCAGCAACTCCAGTGCTCTGATTCAAACTCTGAGGTTGAGGAAGGGAGTATAATCAGCCTAGAGGGAGGGGGTGCCAGTGACACACAAAAAAATGGCACTCATGTTCCCCCAGCAACTGCAGCATATTGTGAGTTTGGCTCCAGTGATGAAGAGATAGGGGGTTGATGACAATGATGATGAGGTCACTGACTCCACCTCGATGCCTGATCGAACAGAGGAGTCAAGGAGGAGGAGGAGGCACAACAAAAGCAAGGGAGTATGTCCTCTATGAGCAACCGTAGCCAGTCCAAGGCATCAGATGTCAGAGCTGCTCAGGTGCAGAGCGCTGTTGTCTCGAAGCACAAATCCAGGATCTCTGCTGTCTGGGAGTTCTTCACGACATGTGCAGCAGACTGCAGCGTTGCTATTTGTAAGCTATGTCGGAAGAGGATCAAGCGTGGCAAAGACATCAGACACTTGGGTACCACGTGCTTGAGGCGACATATGACCACCTGCCACACATCCCGTTGGCACAACACTTTGCATAGGTCCTCATCTGTCTCTACCCCACTATATATCCTGCCATGTCATTGCCTACAACCTCCACTGACATAGATGATGCTACAGTAATGGGTGTACCACGTCCTTCCTCTGAATCTGCCAGCATCCCATCAGCTGCAGATTTATGCAGTCAGATTTCGTTGCCCCAGCTGCTGCAGCAGAAGAAAAAATATAGTCCCAACCATCCCCTTGCACAGCGTCTAAATGCCAGCTTGGCAAAATTACTCGCATTACAGCTGCTGCCTTTCCAGCTGGTGGACTCTGCTTCCTTCCGTGAATTTGCCGAATGTGCTGTATCACAGTGGCACGTTCCAAAATGCCATTTCTTTTCATGGAAGGCCATTCCAGCACTATACCAGCACGTGGAAGACAATGTTATTTATTTATTTATAAAGGATTTTACCAGGAAGGATACATTGAAATTTCTCTCGTTTTCAAGTATGTCCTGGGTTCAAGAACATTGAAGTGTTACAGTTACAGAAATACAAAGTAATACAATGCAAGATATTAAAAAACAACACAAATATACAGATTAACAGAAAATAAATATGTAGGAAATATAGTCACTATAGGAGTTATGGAGTCATTGGGAAAGGCAGTCAGCAGCAAGGTGCACATTACTTTAGACACGTGGTCCAGCAAGCATGGACAGGGCCGTTACATTTCCTTCACGGCACACTGGGTAACTCTGCTTGCATCTGGGAGGGATCCAGGACGGGGCTCTGTGCTGGAGCTTGCTCATCCACCATGCCTCCAGAAAGCTACTTATATGAGGTCTGTCTGCTCCACCACCTCTTCCTCCTCCTCCTTCAATGTCTCTGGCGAAGTGGCAGTTAAACCGACGCGTGGCAGGCTGGGCCTGATTAAGAGCATCATGGGCCTGGTGCTGAGGATTCCGGTGGACTTTTTTATAAATACTGGGGCACGCACACACTCCGCTATATACAGAGCACACATACACACACACTCCATTATATACAGAACACACTTACACACACCCTCCGCTATATACAGAGCACACATACACCGCTATGTACAGAGCACACATACACACACACACAGCTATACACACACACACTCCATTATATACAGAGCACACATACACTCTGCTATATACAGAAAACACATACACACACACTCCGCTATATACAGAGCACACATACACACACACTCCGCTATATACAGAGCACACTTACACACACTCAGCTATATACAGAGCACACATACAAACACTCCACTATATACAGAGCACACATACAAACACTCCGCTATATACAGAGCACACACACACTCCGCTATATACAGAGCACACATACAAACACTCCACTATATACAGAGCACACATACAAACACTCCGCTATATACACCAGAGTGACAAATGTATACACACCACACACACGGAGAAAATTATTACTATATCAATCTGTGCAGCAGGAGAAGTGGTAACATTCAAATAAAGCAGACTGCTTTGCAGCTTAAGTTGTAGCTGCTAATCTTTAAGCAGCCTGGGTGCCTGTTAGCCAGGGCCTCTCCCCCCCCCACCCCATGTCATCCTGGAGTTAGTGGGCTAGTGTTTAAATAAGAGGGGGAGATATTTACAAAGTAGTGTGTCCTTCTCTTATCTCCCGAGCAGGAAGGAGCAAATGCGCTAATCACCTTCCCGCTGTGCAGGGAAATGGGCAGCACATGGCTTCAAAGAACAGCTCTGCCTCTCAGCCTCTGCCCAAAGGAAAGGATGCGTTTCTATTATCTAAGCACCGGTTCTGCTGCAGGGCTGATCAAAGCCCTGGGCTGGGTGCCCTCGGCACCAGGGATCAAGTCCTAAAAAAAGAAGTGTGGGAACTCACCAGGATTTCTGTCTCCCAATAAGCAATTATCACGTCGCACGTAACACAAACACACGCTCAGCTCTGATAAATTTATGTATGTATGTCAATAAGAAAGAAGATTGTGCAACAAATGCTTATGCCAGCTATTGAATACGGAGATGTAGTGTATGCAGCCACCCCTCAAACACACCTTCATAAACTTACTACATTGTATAACTCCTTCTGCCGCTTTGTGCTACAATGTAACTACATGACCCACCATTGTGACATGTTAAAAGAGCTAAACTGGCCGACGCATCTTTCACCTTTCAAACCTGGTGTTTAAGAGCTTTTCTGGGAAGCTGCCACCATACCTGAATAGACTGCTTCCCTCAGCAGTTCCCTCATCCTATAACCTCCGATCCAGGACCTGCACCTTACTTGCAATACCACAATACAAAAAGAAAGTGGCTCAATCCTCGTTTTCCTACAGAGCACCGCAAATATGGAATAACCTCCCAGACACCATCAAATCTTCCCCCAGTCTAAAGTCCCTTAAGAGATCTCTATTAATATACCTTAATAAGAAATGCACCTGTAAACATGTAACATAGTGGCATATTTATTTTCTGGGTTAATCTGTATATTTGTGTTTTGTTTTTAATATCTTGCATTTTATTACTTTGAATTGTTACAGTAGGTACAGAAATGCAATGTTCTTGAACCCAGTACTTACTTGAAAATGAAAGAAATCTCAATATATCCTTCCTGGTAAAATACTTTATAAATAAATATGTGAAATATAGCAAAAATATATGATAAATCCTATATTTATTGTGACTTAATAGAGAAATATGTGATTGAACACCTGACTACAAGCTTTATAGAGTATGGGACCAAAGGGAACTCCGTTCCCTCTGCAAAATTAGTGCAGGAACTCCGTTCCCACGCGTTCCCCCTCGACTTGACCCCTGCTCGGCACTCACTATTAGGGATGGGCGTTCGGTTCGAGAGTTTGCATCGAACATAGTTCGAACATTTCCGTGTGTTCGTCTTGAGTTCGCCCACAATGCACCACTATGGACCACAATGCAGTTTTCCACTTCCCTGAAGCTTGTAATTGACTAGAGCCTCGGACCTGACCACAAGACAGGTGCAAGACTATGCCAATCACGGCTCAGAGTCCTGATTGGGCAAATTTTGCCCAATCATGGGCTCACAGAGCTAAGTCCCGCAGCACTCTATATAAGGCTTGAACCCAGCCCAGCCAGCACGTGTTTTTCTGCAGGAGTGAGAGGAGATTGTTCTGTCAGTGTGTCTTCTCACTGCCAGTGACAGCTATTGGGGGGTCTCACTTGTTGCAGATATCTGGGAATTGGTGGAAAGTGTGTCTTCTCATTCAGTGACAGCAGCAATTTGGGGAGCTCACTTGTTGCAGATATCTGGGAAATGGTGGAAAGTGTGTCTTCTCAGTGACAGCAACAATTTGGGGGCTCACTTGTTGCAGATATCTGGGAATTGGTGGTGGAAAGTGTGTCTTCTCAGTGACAGCAGCAATTTGGGGGCTCACTTATTGCAGATATCTGGAAATGGTGGAAAGTGTGTCTTCTCAGTGACAGCAACAATTTGGGGGGCTCACTTGTTGCAGATATCTGGGAATTGGTGGTGGAAAGTGTGTCTTCTCAGTCAGTGACAGCAGCAATTTGGGGGGCTCACTTGTTGCAGATATCTGGGAATTGGTGGTGGAAAGTGTGTCTTCTCAGTCAGTGACAGCAGCAATTTGGGGGGCTCACTTGTTGCAGATATCTGGGAATTGGTGGTGGAAAGTGTGTCTTCTCAGTCAGTGACAGCAGCAATTTGGGGGGCTCACTTGTTGCAGATATCTGGGGATTGGTGGTGGAAAGTGTGTCTTCTCAGTCACTGACAGTCAGCTATCATGGGGTGTCACATACTTCCATAAAATTTCTGGGAATTGTAATCTGTGTCTTCTCAGTGCCAGCTATTGGGGTCTCACTTCTAGCTGATACCTGGGAATTGTTGTAATCTGTGTCTTGTCACTGCTGCCAGCTATCAGGGTGTCTCGCTGAGTTATAGCAGAGTTCTGCATATCTCCAATCTTTATACCAGAGTTGAATCAGAGTTCTGTATATCTTTAATCTACATATCACTCACCATGTCAGAAAGACCAAAAAGGACAGGCAGATGCTCCCAGACACAGATAAGAGGGCAAGCAGCCTCTGTGTCGGAAGGCAGTGCCCCCGGTCGTCGTGGAGGTGGTGCATCCTCTGCAGGGGCACGCTTGTACTTTCTAACTGGTGCTGGCCATATTATGCAGCAGCAACATACAGAGGATTTGGTGGAATGGCTATCCAGGCCATCCTCATCTTCCGCCAGCCAGGCTTGTAGTGGTTCACAGTCCACCTCAGCTGCCAAAGCATCTAATGCAGCCTCCACGTCCACAGTTACTCCTGCCGTAGCCTCACCACCATACAGGGAGGAGTCAGCTGAATTGTTTGACTACAATGACAGTGACATGCTGCATGAGGATGCGCAGCAACTGCAGTGCTCTGATTCAAACTCTGAGGTTGAGGAAGGGAGTAAAATTAGCCTAGATGGAGGGGGTGCCAGCAGTGACACACAAACAACTGGCACTCATGTTGCCCCAGCAGCTGCAGCATACCAGTGACGAGGAGATGGGGGGATAACGATGATGAGGTCACTGACTCCACCTCGGTGCCTGATCGAACAGAGGAGTTAAGGGAGGAGGAAGCACAACAAAAACGAGGCACAATGACCTTTATGACCAACCATAGCCAGTCCAAGGCATCAGATGTCAGAGCTGCTCAGGTGCAGAGTGCTGTTGTCTCGCAGCACACGTCCGGGTACTCTCCTGTCTGGAATTACAATTCACGAAATGTGCAGCAAACCGCAGCATTGCTATTTGTAAACTATGTGAGAAGAGGGCCAGCTGGTGGACTCTGCCTCCTTCTGTGAATTTGCAGAATGTGCTGTACCACAGTGGCACGTTCCGAAAAGCCAGTACTTTTCACGGAAAGCCATTCCAGCACTATACCAGCACGTTTATTTATTTATTTATAAAGGATTTTACCAGGATGGATACATTGAGATTTCTCTCGTTTTCAAGTATGTCCTGGGTTCAAGAACATTGAGTGGTTACAGGAATACAAAATAGTAAAATGCAAGATATTAACACAAGACCAAATACACAGATTAACAGAAAAATAAATATGGAGGAAATAAAGTCATTATGTTACATGTTTACAGGTGCATTCTGTATATAGTCACTGTGTTACATGTTTACAGGTGCATTCCGTATTGAGGTATGTTAATAGGGAACTCTTAAGGGACTTTAGACTGGGGGAAGATTTGATGGTGTCTGGGAGGTTATTCCATATTTGCGGTGCTCTGTAGGAAAATGAGGAACGAGCCACTTTCTTTTTGTATTGCGGTATTGCAAGTAAGGTGCTGGTCCTGGATCGGAGGTTATAGGATGAGGGAACTGCTGGGCAGTGGCGTCACTATGGTTGGTGTCACCCGGTGCGGTAACTTATGGTGTCACACCCCCCCCCGAGTTTTATGGATTTTTTTTAACTACTCTTACTCCTAAATCAGTACTCCCATATAACACTGAATGCTCATACACACAGCGCACATTACTGTGAGGTTTATTGCTGTGGAGCTCTCTCATATGCTCACACAAATTTTTGCCAACTGCCAGCAAGTACGGTGCCTGTTCGAAGGCAGTGAAAGCACACATGGATATATATTGCCCCCAGCAGCTATGGATATATTGCCCCCAGCAGCTCACCCATGGATATATATTGCCCCCTGCTAACATATGGATATATTGCCCCAGTTCACAATTATATATTGCCCCCAGCAGCTCACCCATGGATATATATTTCCCCAGCTCACAGTATCAGACAGGAATTCAGTTTTAGACCAGTGCCTGTCAGTGTTGTTACTAAACTTCTCCGTAAGCGAAAAAATGAAATACCAGTCTGGACCTGATCAAATACCAGCAATGCTGCTGAAAATCAGTGCGCCAGCAATTGCAAATCCTGTCGCAACCCTAATAAATGAGTCACTGGCGACTGGATACATACCCAAACTCTGGAAGACTGCGAGAGTGGTACCTATCCATAAAAGTGGTGACAGTACTTTGGTATCCAACTACCGTCCGATATCGTTGCTCCCTGTAATGTCAAAAATTTTGGAAAAATGCGTCTACATACAATTACGTGATTATTATCAATATTGGAACTACTTAACCCCGGATCAATCCGGCTTTCGTCCAAATCACTCAACTACAACCTCCTTTTTAAAGTCTGCAATGATATCTAGGCTGGGATGGAACAAGGAAACCTAACTGGAGCCATCTTCCTTGATTTTGCCAAGGCCTTTGACACAGTAGACCATGGCATCTTGTTAGAAAAACTAAAAAACTCTGGCATTGGTGATCACACGCTAACCTGGTTTCAATCATATGTATCCGACCGATCACAATATGTGTCAATTTCTGGCAGCTCCTCCCTCCCCCTCCCAGTCATTTGCGGTGTACCCCAAGGCTCAATACTCGGCCCCCTACTATTCACAATATTCATAAATGATCTGCCCAACGTCTGCAAAGCCTCAACTGTACACATGTACGCAGACGACACCGTAATCTATACCAGCAAACCAACTCTCCGGCAGCTGGAGGCCGCGCTGCAAGAAGAATTCACAGGGGTAGAAAAGTGGATCAAACACAACAAACTTTTTTTAAATACTGACAAAACTGTAACGATGCTCTTTGGAACAAAACCTAAACTACACAAATTGCAAAATCCCCACTTATGTGTTGGGACAAAATCAAATGACACGCTGACCACAGTCACTTCTCTCAAATATCGAGGTATGTGGTTAGACCCAAATCTATCCTTTGGCCCCACATCTAAAAACTCTCATCTAAACTTTACCCCAAACTAGGTGCCCTGTACAGAAACAAATCCTGCCTGAGTCCCGCAGTAAGAAAGCAGATTGTACAACAAATGCTTATGCCGGCTATTGATTACGGAGATGTAGTGTATGCAGCCGCCCCGCAAACACACCTTCATAAACTTACTACATTGTATAACTCATTCTGCCGCTTTGCATTACAATGTAACTACATGACCCACCATTGTGACATGTTAAAAGAGCTAAACTGGCCATCGCTGGAATCTAGACGCACCCTTCACCTTTCCAGCCTGGTGTTTAAGAGCTTTTCTGGGAAGCTGCCACCCTATCTGAATAGACTGCTTCCCCCAGCAGCTCCCTCATCCTATAACCTCCGATCCAGGACCAGCACCTTACTTGCAATACCACAATACAAAAAGACAGTGGCTCGATCCTCATTTTCCTACAGAGCACCACAATTATGGAATAACCTCCCAGACACCATCAAATCTTCCCCCAGTCTTAAGTCACTCAAGAGCTCCTTACTAACATACCTCAATATGGAATGCACCTGTAAACATGTAACACAGTGACTATATACAGAATGCACCTGTATACATGTAACATAATGACTATTTTTCTACATATTTATTTTCTGTTAATCTGTATATTTGTGGTTTTTTTAATATCTTGCATTGTATTACTTTGTATCTCTGTAACTGTAACACTTCAATGTTCTTGAACCCAGGACATACTTGAAAACGAGAGAAATCTCAATGTATCCTTCCTGGTAAAATCCTTTATAAATATGGATATATTGCACCTCAGCTCACATATGGATATATTGCGCCTCAGCTCACACATGGATATATTGCCCCAGACCAGCTCACACATGGATATATTGCCCCAGACCAGCTCACACATGGATATTGCCCCAGCTCTCATGGATATGCCCCAGCAGCTCTCATGGATTTTGCCCCAGCTCCTCTCATGGCTATGCCCCCAGCTCCTCTCATTGATATTGCCCCAGTTCATGGGAATGCCCTAGCTCATGGATATGACCCAGCTCATGGATAATGCCCCAGCTCATGGATACTGCCCCAGCTCATGGATTTGGCCCCAGCTCATGGATATTGCCCCAGCTCATGGATATACTGCCCCAGCAGCTCATGGATATACTGCCCCAGCAGCTCATGGATATTGCCCAGCTCATGGATACTGCCCCAGCTCATGGATATGCCTCAGCTCATGGATAATGCCCCAGCACATGGATACTGCCCCCAGCTCATGGATAATGCCCCAGCTCATGGATATACTGTGCCAGCTCATGGATATACTGCCCCAGCAGCTCATGCATATTGCCCCAGCTCATGGATATACTGCCCCAGCTCATGGATACTGCCCCAGCAGATGGATATGCCCCAGCAGATGGATATGCTGTGCTAGCTCATGGATATTGCCCCAGCTCATGGATATACTGCCCCAGCAGCTCATGGATATACTGCCCCAGCAGCTCATGGATATTGCCCAGCTCATGGATACTGCCCCAGCTCATGGATATGCCTCAGCTCATGGATAATGCCCCAGCACATGGATACTGCCCCCAGCTCATGGATAATGCCCCAGCACATGGATACTGCCCCCAGCTCATGGATAATGCCCCCAGCTCATGGATAATGCCCCCAGCTCATGGATACTGCCCCAGCTCATGGATATTGCCCCAGCTCATGGATATACTGTGCCAGCTCATGGATATACTGCCCCAGCAGCTCATGCATATTGCCCCAGCTCATGGATATACTGCCCCAGCTCATGGATACTGCCCCAGCAGCTCATGGATATGCCCCAGCTCATGGATACTGCCCCAGCTCATGGATACTGCCCCAGCTCATGGATTTGCCCCAGCTCATGGATACTGCCCCAACACATGGTTATGCCCCAGCTCATGGATATGCCCCAGCTCATGGATACTGCCCCCAGCTCATGGATATGCCCCAGCTCATGGATATACTGCCCCAGCTCATGGATACATATGACCCAGCTCATGGATATGCCCCAGCTCATGGATATGCCCCAGCTCATGGATACTGCCCTCAGCTCATGGATATGCCCCAGCTCATGGATATATGCCCCAGCTCATGGATAATGCCCCCAGCTGATGGATATGCCCCAGCAGATGAATATGCCCCAGCAGCTCATGGATAATGGCCCCAGCTCACCTCCTGCCACGTGTTCGCTCCCTCTGAGCGTCCGGCGGCGTGCAGCTTGGGCGCTCACCTGGGGGAGCCACGCGACCAGCCGCGATTGGCTGGTGACGTGTTTCCCCCAGGCGAGCGCCGAAGCTGCACAGCTTCGGACGCTCGCAGGGAGCGAACACGTGGCGCAGGGTGCGACACCCGCCCTTAGGGTGACGGTGTCACCCTAAAGGCGGGTGTCACATGGTGATACACACCCCCCACCCCCACGTAGCGACGCCCCTGCTGCTGGGGCAATCAGCCTATTCAGGTAGGGTGGTAGCTTCCCAGAAAAGCTCTTAAACACCAGGTTGGAAAGGTGAAGGGTGCGTCTAGATTCCAGCGATTGGCAGTTTAGTTCTTTTAACATGTCAAAATGGTGGGTCATGTAGTTACATTGTAGCACAAAGTGGCAGAATGAGTTATACAATGTAGTAAGTTTCTGGAGATGTGTTTGAGGGGCAGCTGCATACACTACATCTCCGTATTCAATGGCTGGCATAAGCATTTGTTGTACAATCTGCTTTGTTACCGCGGGGCTCAGGCAGGATTTGTTTCTGTACAGGGCACCTAGTTTGGGGTAAAGTTTAGATGAGAGTTTTTCGATGCGGGGCCAAAAGATAGATTTGGGTCTAACCACATACCTAGATATTTGAGAGAAGTGACTGTAGACTGTAGCGTGTCATTTGATCTTGTCCCCACACATAGATGGAGAGTTTGCAATTTGTGTAGTTTAGGTGCGGTTCCAAAGAGCATTATAACAGTGTTGTCAGCATTTAGAAAAAGTTTATCTGCGATCCAATCTACCCCTGTGAATTGTTCTTGCAGCACTGCCTCCAGCTGCGGGAGATTTGGTTGGCTGGTATAGGTTACAGTGTCGTCTGCGTACATGTGTACAGTTGAGGCTTTGCAGACATTGGGCAGATCATTTATGAATATTGTGAATAGCAGGGGGCCGAGTATTGAGCCTTGGGGTTCACCGCATGTGACTGGGAGGGAAGTGCTTTCAGAAATGGACACATATTGCGACCGATCAGACACATATGATTGGAACCAGGTTAGCGTGCTATCACCAATACCGGAGTTTTTAAGTTTTTGTAATAGGATGCCATGGTCTACTGTGTCAAAGGCCTTGGCAAAATCAAGGAAGATGGCTCCACTTAGGTTTCCTTGTTCCATGCCCGCTTGGATATCATTACAAACTTTTAAAAGGGCAGTTGTAGTTGAATGATTTGAACGAAAGCCTGATTGGCCTGGGGTTAAATAGTTTGATACTGATAATAATCATGTAATTGATTGTAGACACATTTTTCCAGAATTTTGGACATTACAGGGAGCAGTGATAATGGGCGGTAGTTGGATACCAAAGTATTGTCTCCTCTTTTATGGATAGGTACCACCCTTGTAGTCTTCCAGAGTTTGGGTATGTATCCAGTCGCCAGTGATTCATTGATTAGGGTTGCGACAGGTTTTGCAATTGCTGGCGCACTGATTTTCAGCAGCATTGCTGGGATTTGATCAGGTCCAGACTGGTATTTCATTTTTTGGTTACGGAGAAGTTTAGTGATGACACTGACAGACACTGGTCTAAAACAGAATTTTTCTGTGTTACAGGGTCTTTGCACAGTTGGTGGGGCCTGACCTGTGTGCGGCCTTTCTGATTGCGTGTCATTTCCTAGCTTAGCAATCAGGGTGGTGGCGCATCCAACAAAATAATTATTAAAAGCATTTGCTATATCTAGGGGGTGTTGTACAGTTTGGTTGTTTACTTTGACAGCAGCCGGTTGGGAGTGGATGGGAGGTGCTTGTATGTTACTTATGGTTTTCTAAAAATTTCTAGGGCTTGATATGTTATTGTTTAAATTTTCATTGAAGTATTGGGCTTTAGCCATTTTTGTTTGTTTTGTGCATGCATTCCGGCATTTTCGGTATTCCCAGTGATCGTTCATGGATCCAGTACTCTTGAAATTTGACCACAGGGAGTCTCTAACCTGGTACATATGCGTGAGGTCAGCTGTAACCCAGGGGAGGTGGGCCCCTTTTACTCGCACTGGGCTCATTTTGCACTGGGGTACAATCTGTATAGTTATGATAGATTGCACCTGAATGGAAGAGGGTCTGCTGTGCTAGGGGAGAGGATGGTTAAAAGGTTGGAGGAGACTTTTAACTAGTGGAAGGGGGGGAGGGATACAGTATCTTACAAAATGGAGACAGAGTAGATAGCGCAAGGGTTTCAGCTCAGACTAAGGGGGGTGGAGCCGGGGGGATGGGTAATGTCAGAACAGTGGAGGCATGTAATGTAAAGTCGCATTCAGCATGTGTGGGTAGAGACAACATTAAATGTATGCTTGCTAATGCAAGGAGCCTCAATAACAAGATGGGGGAACTAGAGGTAATAGCACACACTAAGCAATACGACATTATAGGAATAACAGAAACGTGTTTCGTGGGACGAAACGCATGACTGGACTGTAAACTTAAATGGTTATACATTGTTTAGAAAGGATAGGAAACATAAGAAAGGGGGTGGAGTGTGTTTATATGTAAATCAGGATTTAAAGCCTAATATTACACAACTGGAAAGCGATGAGGGAAATGTGGAATCCTTATGGGTAAATATTTCATTGGGGAATAAACAGGGAAGTCAACTATTGTTTGGCATATGCTATAAACCACCTAATATAGATAATGATGAGGAAGAACAACTGTTAGAGCAAATTAGGAAGGCTGCACATCATGGTAGCACTTTAATTATTGGAGATTTTAATTACCCGGACAATAATTGGGATAGTGGGACTAGTAATTCAGCAAAGGGAATCCGGTTTCTGAACATTTTAAATGATACCTTCATGTCACAACTGGTAGAAACACCAACTAGAGAGGATAACTATCTGGACCTGGTTATAACAAATAATGTGGATCTTTTCTCAAATATTAATGTACAGGAACAGTTGGGAAACAGTGACCATAATATGGTGACTTTTGAAATAAACTCAAAAAAACACATTCATAAGGGGCAGCTAAAACATATAATCTTAAAAAGGCCAACTTTATTAAAATAAAGGAAGCTCTCAATGTCATTGACTGGCAGAAACTCTTTCACGGGAAAAACACTGAGGATAAGTGGAATATCTTTAAACTAACACTAGAAAAGTACACGTCACAATATATTCCACTGGTTAATAAATATAAAAGAAACAGACTGAAACCAATGTGGCTTAGTAGGAAGGTAACTAAGGAAATGAAAAATAAAAAGAAGGCATTTAAAGCTTTTAAATCTGATAAATCTGAGGCATCCTATAAAGCATTTTCCTACAGAGCACCGCAAATATGGAATAACCTCCCAGACGCCGTCAAATCTTCCCCCAGTCTAAAGTCCCTTAAGAGCTCCCTATTAGCATACCTCAATACGAAATGCACCTGTAAACATGTAACATAATGACTTTATTTCCTCCATATTTATTTTTCTGTTAATCTGTATATTTGGTCTTGTGTTAATATCTTGCATTTCTGTAACCACTCAATGTTCTCGAACCCAGGACATACTTGAAAACGAGAGAAATCTCAATGTATCATTCCTGGTAAAATCCTTTATAAATAAATAAATAAATAAATATGTAAATTTCAGACATTTTCGTTCAGTAGTAGTTTTTTGCAAACAGCGTTTCACTTTTCAAACTTCCAAGCGAACGTTTTTTTTTACACCGTTCGTCTGCGTGTCGACTTTTTCTGGCGGCTGCCTGCGCTGTGATCGGCTGCTTGTTGGCTTTTTCCAGCATGTATGTTGCGGCAGTTCCGGCGGGATCGAGACAGGTTTTCCCTGCACTGCAGGGTGGCGAACTTTGATTCCCCGAAGTGCAGGAAACAAGAGAGCACCGAAATGTCGGCAAAACTGTAACGATGCTCTTTGGAACAAAACCTAAACTACACAAATTGCAAAATCCCTACTTATGTGTTGGGACAAAATCAAATGGCACGCTGACCACAGTCACTTCTCTCAAATATCTAGGTATGTGGTTGGACCCTAATCTATCCTTTGGCCCCCACATCGAAAAACTCTCATCTAAACTTTACCCCAAACTAGGTGACCTGTACAGAAACAAATCCTGCCTGAGTCCCGCGGTAAGAAAGCAGATTGTACAACAAATGCTTATGCCAGCCATTGAATACGGAGATGTAGTGTATGCAGCAGCCCCGCAAACACACCTTCAGAAACTTACTACATTGTATAACTCATTCTGGCGCTTTGTGCTACAATGTAACTACATGACCCACCATTGTGACATGTTAAAAGAGCTAAACTGGCCATCGCTGGAATCTAGACGCACCCTTCACCTTTCCAGCCTGGTGTTTAAGAGCATTTCTGGGAAGCTGCCACCCTACCTGAATAGACTGCTTCCCCCAGCAGCTCCCTCATCCTATAACCTCCGATCCAGGACCAGCACCTTACTTGCAATACCACAATACAAAAAGAAAGTGTCTCGGTCCTCATTTTCCTACAGAGCACCACAAATATGGAATAACCTCCCAGACACCATCAAATCTTCCCCCAGTCTTACATCACTCGAGAGCTCCTTACTAACATACCTCAATACAGAATGCACCTGTAAACATGTAACACAGTGACTATATACAGAATGCACCTGTAAACATGTAACACAGTGACTATATACAGAATGCACCTGTAAACATGTAACACAGTGACTATATACAGAATGCACCTGTAAACATGTAACACAGTGACTATATACAGAATGCACCTGTAAACATGTAACACAGTGACTATATACAGAATGCACCTGTAAACATGTAATATAATGACTACATTTCCTACATATTTATTTTCTGTTAATCTGTACATTTGTGTTGTTTTATAATATATTGCATTGTATTACTTTGTATTTCTGTAACTGTAACACTTCAATGTTCTTTGAACTCAGGACATACTTGAAAACGAGAGAAATCTCAATGTATCCTTCCTGGTAAAATCCTTTATAAATAAATAAAATAAAATAAATAAATATAGGGCAGCCAATAAAGCATGTAAAAATGCGATTAGATGGGCTAAACTAGAAAATGAAAAAGAAATAGCCAAAGAGAGCAAGACCAACTCTAAAAGATTCTTTAGCTACATAAATTCTAAAAAACCCAAGAGTGAAAATGTAGGTTCACTAAAATCTGAGTCAGGGCTATTGTTAACTGAAGATCAGGATAAAGCAGAAATTTTAAATGATTATTTTTCTTCAGTATTTATCAAAGAGAAACCTATAACAGGAGACATGCAATTCATTGATAAAAACTTACTAATACAAAGTGACTGGTTGACTCAGGACAAGGTTTTGCAGAAATTAAACAATGTGAATGTGAATAAAGCCCCAGGGCCGGATGGAATTCACCCGCGAGTAGTGAGAGAGCTATGTGTTGAAATATGTAAACCTCTGTTCTTAATCTTTCAAGATTCTTTTCTTTCAGGAATAGTACCAGAGCATTGGAGAAAAGCTGACGTGGTCCCTATATTTAAGAAAGGTTTAAAAATTTTGCCTGGGAATTATAGACCTGTGAGCTTAACATCTGTGGCTGGGAAAGTATTTGAGGGGTTAATAAGGGATAATATTCAGGAATTTATTGGAAGGTATAATGTTATTGGCAAAAATCAGCATGGTTTCATGAAACACAGATCATGTCAGACTAACCTAATTACGTTCTATGAGGAAGTAAGTAGAAGTATAGATCAGGGGGTCGCAGTGGATGTGATTTACTTAGATTTTGCCAAAGCTTTCGACACAGTTCCACACAAAAGGTTACTATTTAAATTAAGAAAAATTGGTCTAGATGAAAATACTTGTTCTTGGATAGAAAACTGGCTAAAAGATAGGGTACAGAGAGTGGTCATAAATGGTACATTTACAAGATGGTCACCAGTGGTAAGCGGTGTCCCTCAGGGGTCTGTTATAGGACCAATACTATTCAATTTATTTATAAATGACCTTGAGATAGGCATTGAAAGTCATGTATCAGTGTTTGCAGATGACACAAAACTAGGAAAAGTAATACAATGTGAGCAGGATGTTACTTCGCTGAGGAGGGATTTAGATAGATTGGGGGACTGGGCACTTAAATGGCAGATGAAATTTAATCTAGATAAATGCAAAGTTATGCACTTTGGAGTGAAGAACACACAAGTAATTTATACCCTAAATGGTACGGAGTTAGGGAAATCCAAACAGGAGAAGGATTTGGGAATAATCATAGACGTCAAACTAAGTAACAATGTGCAATGTCAAACAGCAGCCGCCAAGGCCAGAAAAGTATTGGCATGCATTAAAAGGGGAGTTCACTCACGGGATGAAAACATATTTTGCCTCTGTATAAATCAATGGTCAGGCCGCACCTTGAATATGCCGTGCAATTTTGGGCACCGGTCTTAAAAAAAGATATTATAGCGCTAGAAAAAGTGCAGAGACGGGCAACTAAATTAATAAGGGGAATGGAAGGGTTAAGTTATGAGGCAAGACTAACAAGCTTAAACCTGTTTAGTTTAGAGAAACGGCGCCTTAGAGGGGATCTGATAACCTTATATAAATATATTCGGGGCCATTATCAACCATTGTCCGATAACCTATTCATTAATAGGACTATACACAGGACAAGGGTCATCCATTTAGACTGGAAGAAAGAAAATTTAGCTTAAAGCATAGGAAGGGTTATTTTACGGTGAGAACAATAAAGCTGTGGAATTCTCTGCCTGTTGAGGTGGTTGGGTCAGAGTCTGTACAGACTTTTAAAAAACGACTGGATGACTTCCTGCAGACAGAATATTAAGGGTTATAATATTTAATATGTGGGTAAAAGCTTCTTGATCCAAGGAGAAATCTGACTGCCATTCTGGGGTCAAGAAGGAATTTTTTCCCAGTATGTTGCTTATTGGCGAGCATTTCCGACTGGGTTTTTTTCCTTCTTTTGGATCAACAGCAGTAGGTTATGTGGGAGAGGCTGAACCCGATGGACGCATGTCTTTTTTCAGCCTATATAACTATGTAACTATGTAACTATGTAACTTTGTGCAGTGGGGTATGGGTGTTCCAGACTTTCAGGAGCTCGGATTGAAAGTATTCAATTGCACAGTCCAGGTCTGGGATTAGGTTTAGTCTGTACCATGGGAGCTGTTTGAGATTATTTAGGAAGGATTCAAGATTAAATTTCTTGAAAGGCCTGGTGATTATTACCTTT
The DNA here is from genome assembly GCA_009667805.1 of Leptobrachium leishanense. Taxonomy (NCBI): domain Eukaryota; kingdom Metazoa; phylum Chordata; class Amphibia; order Anura; family Megophryidae; genus Leptobrachium; species Leptobrachium leishanense. Next base: position 18,741 of record RXON01005030.1, read on the forward strand.
GGTGGACAATTTGTGGCTCTTATTTTGCACACACAGTACACTAGGCAGTGATCACTGAAACTGTTAGCAAGAATGCCTGCCTCCTGTATTTGATCAGGACATGAGGAGAGAATCCAGTCCAGCAAGGTGTGGTTAGGGCTTTTCATATTAATGCGAGTGGGGCGGAGATTAATTGTGTTAGCTGCAAAGCCTTAAACAGTGAGCAGTGTTTATTGTTTTTAGGATTCAGCCAATCAACATTAAAGTCGCTGAGGACCAGCAGTTCACTTTTTTGGTTTTGAGCTACTAATTGACTAAGGATTTGGGTTATGTCAGAAAAGGAGTGCACTGGGGAACTCGGTGGGCGGTAGAATCCAGCAACTATAATTGTTTTACTGAACAGGATCTCAATAGTACCAGAAAGGAAATCAAATGTGGCCGGGGAGCTAGGATTCTGAAATGGGGTGAACTTTATGGAGCTGTCAACATAGCTAACAATTCCCCCTCCTCTCTTAGCTCTGTCCTTTCTAGAGCATGAATACCCTTGTATTGCTATGGCAGAGTCTGGCACTTCAGGGGTTAACCATGATACTGTCAGCACAATGATTTTAGGTTTGTAATAGAAGCACCAAGCTTTAAGCTCATCCAGTTTAGGGAGTACACTGCAAATGTTGCAATGCACAAAGGAGAGGCCTTTTTTAGAGATTAAATATGGTGTCAGCTATTGGACCAGGGTTGGATTCAACATCATTTGCCAGAGCAAGCAGCAGAATAAAAAGCAATTTGGACATATTTTTCTTTTTGGAAAATAGTGATTGGAGAGTTTTATAACTCTGTTGTGTGGTGGTGGGAGGGCTGGATTTTAATACTCTCCAGCAGCTCTCAGCTGATATGTTAAAGGAGCTGAGCAAGCTATGGTGTATTTGGGTTTCTTTTCCAGCTTGCTGTAATTTGTAGGGTGTATAGGGAGGGAGGGTAGATTTAAAAAAAGGGAAATAGTAGAAAGAAGCAGCAAGAAGGGGAAGAGAGGAAAAAACATTTCTAGAGAAAGGTGGTGTGGGAGAAGGGGAGGGAAAAAAGGAAAAGTAGAAGACAGGCAGGGAATTGATAAGGAAAGCAGAAGATGGAAGGGAGTCTGGTAGGTGAAGTTCCAGAGTGGCGTAGGTTGGTAGCTGAAAATATCACATGACCAAATTTGTTGGGTATAAATTAAATGAGAACCGCGGGGTGGGTGGGTGAGGGGAGGGAGGGTGGGAGCTAAGTCCAGGTGGGTATGGAGGTGTGTATGCTGGAAAGACAGAAATCCAGGATTACATTGCATCTTTGGGGGATGTCGGTGCAATAAATTCTCTAATGCAGTGAATCATGACTGGGGGGGGGGTGGGGTGGCCTGGGCACAGAATAGCAGGCCCAGGGCTGAGTGGAAATAAATAAACAAATATAACTGGTAAAAGATGGCAATTTTGGAGAGCAAACAGGACTGGTAAAGCTATGGCAATTAGGCAATGTTATGGAGTCATTGGGAAAGGCAGTCAGCAGCAAGGTGCATATCACTTTAGACACGTGGTCCAGCAAGCATGGACAGGGCCGTTACATTTCCTTCACGGCACACTGGGTAACTCTGATTGCAGCTGGGAGGGATCCAAGATGGGACTCTGTGCTGGAGCTTGCTCATCCACCACGCATCCAGAAAGCTGCTTGTATGAGGTCTGTCTGCTCCACCACCTCTTCCTCCTCCTCCTTCTCTATCTCTGGCGAAGTGGCAGTTAAACCGGATGCGTGAAAGGGGCTACACAATGGCTCAAGCAAAAATATGCCATACTGTGCTTGAGCTGGTTTGTTTAGGGGACAGGAGCCACACCGGGCCAGAAATTCTGTCAGCTCTGCAGGGGCAGGTGCAGAGATGGTTAACACCACGCCAGCTTCAGCTGGGAATGGTCGTCTAGGATAATGGCAGCAACCTTCTCTCCGCCCTACGCCTTGGTAAGTTGACGCATGTACCATGCCTAGCACACGTCCTAAATCTGGTGGTACAGAATTTCCTAACCAGGTACCCAGGGCTGGCAGAGCTTCTCAGCCAGGCCAGAAAAGTCTGCAGCCACTTCAGACGGTCATTCCCAGCAAGTGTTCGCCTGGCAGAAATTCAAAGAGAATTCCACCTTCCCACAAACCGTATGATTTGTGACATGCCCACCAGGTGGAACTCGACATTGGCAATGCTGCAGCGTCTGCACAAGCAGCAGAGGGCCATCAATGAGTACCTGTGTGAGTATGGCACAAGGACAGGTTCAGGTCAACTTGGTTTCCCCCCCGCAGTGGCTGATGATCAAGGATGCATGCACTGTACTGTCGGCATTTGAGAAGGCAACAAGGATGGTGAGCAGGGACAGTGCATGCATCAGTGACACAATTCCTTTAGTGTTCCTGCTGGAGCGCACTCTGCGGGGAATTATAGATGTGTCACTAGAGGCAGAGCAGCGGGAGGAAGAGGAGGACTTCCCTAGCTCTCAAGGCCCCAGTCTTTATGCAGACAGCATTCCTGCGGGTCCTCAGATCAGACAGGATGAGGAGGAGGAGGAATATTTAAGTAGTGGGGGCATTGAAGGTGGGGATTCCTCAAGGGAGGGTTTTGTGTGCACAGAAACCCAAGGACTAGTACGTGGCTGGGAGGAGGAAGTGCACGATGGGGTCATCCTCATTGACCAGGAAGACTCGGAAGCTAATGCCACCTCCAACCTACGCTGCATGGGTCCCTTATCCTGCAAAGCCTGGTAAAGGTCCCCAGGATACGTGCTATCAAGGAGGCGGATCATTACTGGTTGGCAAGCCTTCTTGATCCACGATACAAGGGTAAGGTTGCAGAGCTCATCCTGCCTGCACAGAGGGAGGACAGGATGAAACAACTTGAGTACGCTCAACTTGAGTACGCATTTTAAATTGATTTAGTCCACGACTCCCAGGGACGTCAAATGTAGGCACCCATTGCCAGCGTCTTCACCGTATGGTGCAGGACTACCTAGGGGCAAGGGCAGACCTGGATACCTTTACAGCAGATGATCCACTGGCTTACTGGGTATTGAGCTATGCAGCTACTAGGTTGCCCTTCATCTAGCGTGCTTTCCGAAAGGACGTTCAGTGCCGCTGGAGGTTTTGTCACAGACAAAAGAGTGCGTCTGTCCATCGACTCTGTAGACCGGCTGACATTTATAAAAATGAATTATTCCTGGATCAGCAGCTATCAATCCCTTGATGCTGACGTAACTGAATAGATCGGGGATCTCTTCTACATTCCCAAAACCTCCACCACTGCACTCTTCCTCAATACCACAGATGGGTTACTGTATGATGGCACTTTCTGCCACCAAAGGCACAATATTTGGGTGCACTGACGCCTTTACCAGATTCATATCTTTTTAATATTTGACCGCAGGGTCCAACCCTGCACTCTTCCACAATACCACAGAGGGGTTACGGTGTGACGGCACTGTTGTCGACACTAAAGGCCCAATTTTAAAGCACCTATTGTTACTTTCATCCAAAGCCTGCATAAGTTTCACCATAATGTAGCCAAAAAAAATCACTAAACTTGTTCTGCTGTTATGAATAGATTAAAGGAAAACCATTTACTGTCGTTTGAAATGTCATTCTTTTTGTTTTTAAATGTTTCTATACATCCTACAAATCCGCCACTTCACGGGCAGGTTATGGGGACCTCCTAGGCACGATATTTGAAGGAATTTTTCGTTTTTATTCTTAACCTTTATTTCATGGAAAACTCACTGTTCCTTTAAAAACATATTTTTTTACTTTTTGTCCTTGTTTCCTGTGCCCCAGGGCACTACCCGGACCCCCATTCACCTTTTATGACAAATATCTTGCATATATGCCCTCTTGGAGGGCACTCTAAAAATCGAACTTTCGAGTCCCATTGACTTGCATTGAGTTCGGTTCGTGTTCGATTTCGAACTCGAACTTTTGAAATTGTTCAAGTTCGAATGTGAACCGAACACGGGAGTGTTCGGCTCATCACTAGTCTCTAGAAGGATCCGTTTCCAAGGGTTTCGGGTGTAAGGCCAAGGATCAGCTCCTCCTCGCGCGTCTCGGGCAGAAGTGCCTGGAAGTAGCGAGGAAGAAAGTCCCGTAAATTCACCACCGTCTCGGGGATGTTTTGGAGTCGAAGGTTGGAGCGGCAGGACCAATTCCATATCCTCAACCGCCTCCTGTAAGAGTTCGTATTTGTTCTGTAGGGCCGCCATATTCACACAAACTTCTGCAACCGCCGCCCGGGCCTCGTCTGCTCGTAGCTCGAGGGCCGCCGTATGCGTCCCAAGGGTCCCCAGATCCGCTCTCAGACCGTCAATCCCAGCCCTGAGATCCGCTTGTAAGTCATCTTTAAACCTCAGAAGAAGTTGGCGTAAATCTTGTATGTCCCGGTGCGTGCAAGGTGCGTCATGTGTCGCCGACTCCCCGGCGGTCGTCGCCATCTTTGGAGATGCGGAGGTCGTCGATTGAACTGGGGTGAAACACCGGGAAATGTCCTTTTGACCCGGATTACATCCAGATTTAGTCCCGGGCATGCCACGGGGTCGGGTAGAGAATCTGTAACAAAATAGGTCTCGTGGACCCAGAACTACAGCCTCAGGCAGCCATCTTCCCTGCCCATCAGGGCACGCTCCCGTGGAAAAATTAGCTTTGTAAAGTCACGCACTTGTAGTAGGCCCCTCAGAGTCCACCAGAAACACTAATGTGTGAGCAGAAAGTAATAATGCTCAAGCGTAGTGAGCCTCACAGGGACCACCAGAAAAATTGAAAAAGAAAAAATTTATATGGTTATGAGTTGGCTCCCTGTGTCACAGCGGTCAGCCAACATAGGGCTCCTGTCCAGAGAGCCAAGTGTCCCAGTGAAGTATACAGGGGTCGAGTGGCTATGTTATAAAGCCACTCACCTTTAGTGGCTCCCCAGAGTCCCTCATAATCGTGAAAGGAAAAATGCTAATCTAGAGTAGTATTCCTCATAGGGACCACCAGAAAAATTAGCAAAAATTATATTCAGCGAGCAGTAGTAATGAGGCTCCGGTCCGTAACGCAGCGTGACTCAGTGAAAACCCCGGGAGACGGGTGACTAAGCCGGGTCCGTGCGACTCACTGTCGGCTCCGCGTTCTCGGGTGGATAAAGACACCTCCAGCCTTCGTCCATGGCGATGTCTAACAGAGAGCCGCGCAGGGTGATTAGTTCGCCCACAGTCAGTCCAGGGAGAGAGTGGTAGTGGGCCCTGCCTTCGGCTACCACACGGTATTCCAGTGCCCCATTGGTAGGCCTCAACTCGAGGTGGCGTCTGCGCTGGCGCTGCCCGCTGGCCACAGTACAGGTCCTCAGGCGGATGTGGGCATATCAGTACTCTGTAGATGGCCCCCTCTCGGCTCCATCAAGTGGGTTACTAGTGGGCAGCAGTCCAGGCTCCAGTCGGAGCTCCCAGGAGTCAGCACACCCACCTGACGTGCGGGTACGGAGACAGTCTCTTACCGGTCCGAAAGCCTCCAAGGCGAGGAGGGGGGATGTTCAGATCAGGTGCGTCGCCTCGAATAAAAAGATTCTTCCCCTCCTTGTCACGGTTAGCGGCGGGCGATGAACACGACCTTCTCTGTAGGCTCCCACAATGGCCACGTCCTCCAAGCCGCAAAACCGAAACTAGCCGGGTATCAGCTCAGCAGAGCGCTTAAAGAGCGGGAAGCAGGCAGAATCGGGCTCCACAGACTCCCAACCGTCCTGGAGAACGAGGAAGTCCGTTGGGCAGAGAAACAGTCTCCAAAAGGCGGCTTATATCACTCACGGCTCACAGAGCTCCTTGAAAGTGCGGCCATTAACCTCGCTGCTCAGCTCCGCCCCCCGTTTTAAATCATTTTAATTGTTCTGGGGGTTTTTTTTGTTTCTGATAATTTTGTTCAGCTTTTGGTAAAATGGATTTTATGTGGGAATATTTTGGGGTTCGTGGTAACATGGATTTTATGTGGGAATATTTTGGGGTTCGTGGTAACATGGATTTTATGTGGGAAGATTTTGGGGTTCGTGGTAACATGGATTTTATGTGGGAAGATTTTGGGGTTCGTGGTAACATGGATTTTATGTGGGAATATTTTGGGGTTCGTGGTAACATGGATTTTATGTGGGATGATTTTGGGGTTCGTGGTAACATGGATTTTATGTGGGTTGATTTTGGGTTTCGTGGTAAGGTACGTTTTACGCAGAGGTGTTTTGGGGGTTCCTGGTGGTGTTTTTTGGGGGTTCCTGGTGGTGTTTTTTGGGGGTTCCTGGTGGTGTTTCGGGGGTTCCTGGTGGTGTAGCATTTTTTGGGTTCCCTCTATTTATTAGATAAGGATTAAACAACACAGCGCTTATAGGTTTGTGTGTATGTTGGTGCCCTTCTGGCGCTTCCCGTGCTCGTATTCGGATGGTTGCGTGTGTGCTGCCAATAGGGGGTTGTAGCAGAGCCTTACAACTGCTACCAGAATGATATGGAAAATGAGAGGGGTCCCCGCTATATGGCGCTCCTCGCAGATAGATAGATATGTCTAAAAAATCCCCTGGTGGTTTTGACTCCTGTCTCCAGTAGGTGTGTCAGGGACAGTATATAGAGCCCATGCAGTTTAAACAATGTGTGTTCTTTTTAAAAACAATACATACAGTGTTGGTCAGAATATAGAGAAACAATACTGGTGGTGTTAATCCTTATCCAATATGTAGTTGGTTTGTGTGACCTTAGGGGAGGGTTTGAATGGTGAGAGTTAGAGAACACATCAGGAATATATCGAAGGATTAGAAACACACAGCGTACCCCTACACTTTAAAAAATCCCATAATTGTGATCCAAAGAACCTCCAATTCCTAGCT